>CATKSN020000328.1:0-27757 GCA_949782905.1 Rangifer tarandus platyrhynchus
TGTTCTCTTGCGCTCCAGTAGAGAATGGCCGACGATGTGGTTTCAGTATCCATGTGCATAAGGTATGGAAAGCGGAGCGACACGCTCTGACATTGCTGGATATCGTGCAGCGTAGCACCGGGTTCTGCTGGAGTATGGATTAATGTTTGAGTCGGACTGGGATAGGGTGCGGGGATGCGAGGAAGCATGTGCTACAGGGGTGCGTAATTCGGTTGTGGACGAGAGACCGCCGCTCGTAGACTGCAAAGAATGGGGACCGTCTTCTGTTTGGTTCGGCACCGGTAGATGGGTGGCGGCGAGGCGCCCTGCGAATACATGACACACTGCTGCGCTGAATCCCAGCCGCCTCCTAGCTAATCTGTAAAGAGAAAATCGGCGTCTTTGGCGCGTAATAGCAGCACACAAACGCAGGTGGGATAAGACAGAAAGCGGCGTTGACGGCGCTATGCACTCTTACATGGCAGCCTGCTGTCTACCCCAGATCCGCTGGATTATATTTCCGTGCGCAGGGAGTTGACCGGCACGAGCTGGGAGAGAAAGGACTCCCTGCATCGGGAGATGAGCGCGTGATCGAAGACAACCGTCTTCTCGATGCACCGCAGACCGAATGTACTGAGCACCTATATTTGTGACTGTTTACCTGTCGCATGGGCGAATGTCGGGGTTCGAGCACGGCGGCAAGGCGCAGAATTCCCCGCGTCGCAATGCAGCTCGTCTCAATGGCCGTAGAACGCGGATCTCTTCGTCCATAGAGGGAGTGTCCAGATCCATTGCGATTTGCTTCGGGCGTTTCGATGTTCTGGCTCGCCAAATGTAAGCCTTTACCAATCAGCGGGGCTCTCTGCGTGGCTACTGGCCAAGCCGGTTGGACGGGGCGTGGCCCAAAACCACAAACGGTCCAACGTGGGCTCCCTTACAATAGCGAAACGACTGGTATGACGCGCCGATATGAAAACCGGTCTTCACGACAGGGTAATGCAAGACGTACCCAGTAGCGCTGTGGATGGACGCGAGGTCCTTGCAAGTCCTGAAAAGTCGTCGACTCTCCCTCAATGATGGACTACGGCTACGAAAGGCATGACGCGGAAAGGTGTGCCCGATTTGCGTGGAGAGACCTGTTACTGCTTAGTACTTGACCTGGACGCCTATACATTTCTCTCTCGCCATTGCATACTCTAGCGCAAGTATACCGCAGTTGGGCCCTGCGCCGCCTTGCAAAGTCGCTGTGTCTTCACGTCCGCTGAACACGCTGTCGGCAGGCAACACGCTGCCCTCACTCAGAATGTGTTGAGGGCCCTCCCCTCGCACGCGAGCCCCCATGAATCAGCGTCGGCATCGTCGTCTATCCACCTCTGCGTTGAGATGGGGCCCGCATGCATACATGCGTACGCTGTGCGCCGCTCGGGATGTAGCCTCTGCTGTCCGCGTGCGGAGGGGAGTGTAGCGCAAAGATATGCACCTCATCGAAGTAGCGTCGCACGGCCCACTCAGGTTTCTCGTGTGTAAGCTCCCCGCACGTCTCACGGCTTGGCCCCCACGTAGCATTCCGGACACGTGACAAACGCAACAACCGCAGGCCTTCTCTCGTGTTCCGCTTCTTTAAGCGTTGCGGTCCCGGTACAGTCGACGGCCGCTGAAAGGGTTCCTGTGAGAATGTGTACCCGTAGCAGGCGATACCAGCTAAGCAAGGCGCTATTGGCTGCTCGACCTGCTGGGAGTTTGACTCCGCGGTAGTGCGAGGTAGAGTGAGTGCTGCCTTGCAGTCAACCTTTGGAAGTGGGAATCGAAGGGAAGACGCGGCGACCGACAGTCTACGAAGACGTGGCCGTAGCGACAGCTATACTGCATCATCGAAGTCAGCGGCTTGTCTGATTACGTGTACACGGGACAGGGGCGGGGCTTATGTTGCTCGTGAGGAGCAGCACGCTGAGGATTTCAGCCGCCCGGTGTAATAAGCATAGGTGTCCATCCCAACATGATATGAAGAGCATATCCTGGCGCCAATAGCCTGTGAGTCACACCAGTGCAGCATCTACAAGGCGAACGTGACGTCGGTGTAAAACGAAAAGGGCGGAAGCCCCCGGACTAGGAAGCCTGCCGTGTTCATCTCCTCCTGTAGGTGTGACGGGAACCAGACGATATATTTGTGCGTCTGCCTGACTTTTTCTTGGCGCGCCGGAAGCCGAGGCGGCCGGTCCCCAAACGTCGGTATCCGCCTAGGTGGGCCCTCGACACAGACCTCTGTCAGAACATCACAGCCGCATCGCTGACCGTGCCCTGCATCGTTAACCTCTGTCCGTCGTCCCTCCTAGCAGAAAGAGTGGCCAAAACCGGCGCGCAGCGTGGCCTGATCTGCGCCTACTGCTCTCTAGGTTCAAACTTCGGCGCTGTAGCGAAAGCTCTGAGGTCCAAAGTGATGGTCGCCGTGTAATTTGGTACGGACCATACGTTGAGTGAGTCCTGCGGTGAGTGAAAAAAATTTCTCTGAGATGATGATGGCTGCGAAGGAGTTCAGTGTGAAGACAACTGTCAGATCATGTTCAGTTGTTGGATGGAAGAGAATCGCCAACGATGTCGTTCCAATCTGCATGGAGCCACAAGGCATGGCAAACGGAGCAACACGGTCTGGCATTGCTGGGTATCGTGCCGCGTAACACGGGTTCTTGCTGGAGTCTGGATTAATGCTTGAGTAGGTGTGGAATAAGATGCGGAAACGTGAACACACCTGTGCTACGGGGTTGCGTAATTCGGTTTTAGACGAGAGACCGCCGCTCGTAGACAGCAAAGAATGAGGGCATCTTCTGTTCGGTCCGATACGGATAGATGCGTGGCGGCGAGCCGCCCTGCGAACACATGTCACACTGCTGCGCTGAACCGCAGTCGGCCCCCAGTGCATCTGTAAAGAGGAAGTCGACGTGTCTTGCGCTTAGTGGCGGCGCACAAGCGCAGGTGGAATAAAATAGCAGGCGACACTGACGGTGCTATGCACTCCAACGTGGCAGCGTGCTGTCGGCCCGAGACGCGCTGCAGGGACGCAACGCCGCATAGGGCAGTGGGGACGCCAAGCGGGCGGGACAAGTACGCGGTACTGGCGGTGGAGTGTTTGGTGTACGGAATCTTCTGTAATCTCTCTGATCAGGAGTCAGCGCATATTTCCGTGCTCACGCAGCTGACCGGCATGAGCTGGCAGAGGGAGGACTTCCTGCATCGGGGAATGAGCGTGCGATCGAAGACAACCGTGCTCCCATTGCACGGCCGACCGAATGCGCTGAGCAGCTATACCTGTGAATATTTCTCTGTCGCATGGGCGACAGCTGGAGTGTCAGCACGGCGGCTACACGTAGAATTCTCGGCGTCACAACACGTCTTGCCTCCATGGCCATAGGACGCAGATCTGTGGGTGCACAGAGGAGGTGTCGACATACATTCCGTTTTGCCTCATGCATTCCGATGTTGTGGCACGCCAAATATAAGCCTTTACCAATCTAGGGTGCTCTCTGGGTGGCTATGGCGCAAGCTTGTTGGACGAGTACCTCGAACCCACAGAGTTTCCAATGTGGGATCCGCTTCAGCAACGAATGGACTGATATGATGCGCCGATATGCAGACCGGTATTCACGACCCCGTAATGCGAGACATACCCAATAGCACAGTGAACGGACGCGAGGTCCTTACGTGTCCTAAGAAGCTGTCGACTGCTGCTCGACAAAGGAATACGGCTACGGAAGACATGAAGCAGAAAGGTCTTCCAGATTCGCGTGGAAAGTTTGGTTTCTGCTTACTGGTTGAGCAGGGTGCCTTTACAGTTCAATCTAGCAGTTGCATACTCTAGGGCGAGTATTCCGCAATTGCGCCCTGCGTCGCTTTGCGAAGTAGCTGTGTCTTCATGTCCACCGAACACAAACCGGCTGTGAGCATACAACACGTTGTTCTCACACAGAATGTATTGAGCGTCTCTGACTCCCACGCAAGCTCTCATGAAGCAGCGTTGGCGTCGCCGTCTGGCGACTTCCGCGTTGAGGGGGAGGTTCACTGCCATCGATGCATACGCTGTGCGGCGCTCGGGATGTAGCGTCGGGTGTTGAAATGCACCGAGGAGCGTGATGCAGAGATCTCACCCTCACCTAAGTGGCGTCAAGCGGCCCAGTCAAATCTCTCGTGTGTAAGCTCCGCGCCCGTCTCACGCTTTTGGTTGCCACGTAGCGTTCCGGGCACGCCTTAACCGCAACAACCGCGCGCCCCCGTCGCGTTCTGCTGCTTTAAACGTTGCGGTCCTGGTACAGCGAGCAGCCGCTGAGAGGTTTGCTACGACAGTGTACACGCGTAGCAGGCAATACAAGCGAAGTAAGGGCACCGTTGGCTGCTCGACCTGCTGGGGGGGTTGACACCGCGGTAGCGCAAGGTAGCGTGAGTGCTGTCTTGCAGTCAACCGTTAGAGGTCGGAAATGAGCGGGAGCCGCGGGTACTGACAGCCGAGGAAGACGCGGCCGCCGTGACAGCTAGACTGCATCACCGGAGCCGGGGCCTTGTCTGATTACGCGTACACGGATCGGAGGAGGAGTGTATGTTGCTCGTGAGCAGCAGGTCGCTGAGCACTTCAGTAGCCCTGTATGATGAGCATAGCTGTGGAGCCGAACATGATATGCTGAGCATGCCCTGACGCCAACAGGGAGTAAGCCGCACGAATGCAACGTCTACAAGGCGAACGTGAGGTCGCTGACGGAGGAAAAGGGCGCAAGCAGCCTGAGTAGGCACCCTGCCGTGTTCGTCTTCTCCTGTGCTTGTTGCAGGAACCAGACGATATATTCGTGCGTCCCCCTGACACAGTGCATTTTCCATGGAGCGCGGGAAGCCGAGGCAGCTGGTCACCAAACGTCGGTATGCGCTTGGGTGGCTCCTCGTTACAGACCCCTGTCAGAAGGTCACAGCCACGTCGCTGACCGTGCCTCGCATCGTTAGCCTGTGTCCGCCACCCCTTCTTGCGGAGATAGCGGATCACAAGTTGCCAGAACAGGCGCGAAGTGTGCAGTGATTTGCACCCACTGCTCTCTAAGATTATAATTCGGTGCTGCAGTGAATGTCCTGAGTACGAGAGTGACGGTCGCCGTGTAATTTGGAAGGACCCAGCCGTTGAGGCACTTCTGCGGCGACAGAAGAGCATTTGTCCTGGGTGGTGATGACTGAGGACGATTTGGGTGTGGAGACATTTGTTAGATCATGTTACTCAGAGATGCCGTAGAGAATCGCCCGCGGTGTCGTTCCGATCTGCATGGAGCCATAAGATATGGCAAACGGAGAGACACGGTCTGACATTGCTTGGTATCGCGCTGCGTAACACGGGTTTCTACTGGAGTATGGATTAGTGCTTCAGAAGGAGCGGGATACGACGCGGGGACGGGAGCAAATATGTCCTACGGGGGTGCGTAATTCGGTGATGGAGGAGAAACTGGCACTTGTAGACGGCAAAGAATGGGGACCATCTTCTGTTCGGTTCAATACTGGTAGATGGAAGGCGGCAAGGCGCCCTGACAATACGTGCCACGCTGCTGCACTGAGGCGCCGCCGGTCCCCAGTGAATCGGTATAGAGGGAGTCGGCGTCTCTTGCGCATATTGGTGGGAAACAAGCGCAGGTGGCACGAAACAGCAGGCGACATTGACGGTGCTATGCACCCTTACGTGGGACCCTGCTGTCGACCCGAGATGCGCTGGAGGGACGCAACGCTGTATAGGGCAGTGGGGATGCCAGGCTGGCGGGACAAGCACGTGATAATGGCGGTGGGCTGTTCTATGCACGGGACCGTCTGCAGTCACTCTGATCCGTCGCCAGCGCATAGTTCCGCGCTCACGAAGCTGACTGGCATGGGCTGGCGGAGGGAGGACTCCGTGCATTGAGAAATGAACGTGCGATCGAAGACACCTGTCCTCTCACTGCATCGCCGACGGCATGTGCTGAGCACCTCTATTTGTCATTGTTTATCTGTCGCATGAGCGACAGCGGGAGTGCGATGACGGCGGCAACGCCTAGAATTCTCGGCGTCGCAGCGCAGCTTGTCTCCATGGCCGTAGGACGCAGATCTCCGGGTCCACAGAGGGGATGCCGAGATTCATTCGGTTTTGCTTCGAGCACCTCGATTTTCTGCCAAGCCAAATATAAGCCTTTACCGATCCGCGAGGCTATTTGTCTTGCTCTAGCGCAGATCTGTTGGAAAAGGCGTACTGCCAACCCACAAATGATACAGCGTGGTATCCGATTCAGCAGCGAAGGGATTGATGTGGCGCTCCGATATGCAGTCCGGTCCTCACGACCCGATAATGCGAGACATACCCAGTAAGACAGTAAATTGACGCGAGGTCCTTGCATACCCTGAAACGCTCTCGACTGTTCCTTAACAAAGGAGTACGGCTGCGAAAGGCATGACGCGGAATGGTGTGCCAAATTCTTATGGAACGGTGCGTTCTTGCTTAGTACTTGAGCAGGACGCCACTACATTTCTGTCTCGCGGCTGCATACTCTAGACCGACTATCCCGCAATTGCGCCCTGCGCAACCCTGCGAAGTCGCTGTATGTTCGTGTCCAACCAACACTAACGGGCTGTGGGCATGCAACACGTTGCTGTCGCACAGAATGTATTGAGGGTCCCTGACACGCACGCGAGCCCTGATGCGCCAGTGTCGGCGTCGCCGTCTAGCGACCTCCGCTCTGAGAGAGAGGCCCACTTCCATCCATGCATACACTGTGCGCGGCTCGGGACGTAGCGTCTGGTGTGGAGACGCACCGAGGTGTGTAACGCAAACGTATTCCCCTAACTGAAGTGGCGTCACGCGGCCCAGTCGGACCCCTCGTGTGTAACCCCCCCCCACGTTCCACGGCGTGGCCCCCACGTACCCTTCCGGGCACGCCGCAACCGCAACAACCGCACGCCTTCTGTCGTCTACTGCCGCTTTGAGCGTTGCGGTCCTTGTACAGCGAACGGCCGCTGAGTGGTTTCCTGTAAAAATGTGCACGCATTGCAGGCGATACCAGCGAAGTAAGAGCGTCGCTGGCTGCTCCCCCAGCTGGGCGGTTGTCACCGCGGTAGTGCGAGGTAGAGTGAGTGCTGTCTTGCAGTCAACCGTTGGAGGTGGGAAGTAAACGGGAGCCCGGGTACCGACAGCCTAGGAAGACGTGGCCGCCGGAACATCTAGAGTCCATTACGAAGCCCGCGCCTTGTCTGATTACGCGTACACGGATTGGGAGTGGGGCTCATGTTGCACGTGAGAAACAGCATGCTGAGGACTTCAGCCGCCCTATGTGGTGAACATATTAGCGAAGGCGAACATGATATGCAGAGAGTGTCCTTGCACCAACCCAGCCTGTAAGTTACACCACTGCAGCATCTACAAGGCGACCGTGAGGTCGCTGACGGAGGAAAAGGGCGGAAGCCGCCGGACTAGGAAGCCTGCCCTGGTCATCTCCTCCTGTGCGTGTGATAGCAACCAGACGATCTATTCACACGTCCGCCAGACATAATACATTTTCCGTGGTGCTCCGGATGCTGAGGCAGCTGGTCGCTAATCTTCGGTATCCGCCTGGGTGTGACCCCGCCACAGACCTCTGTCACAGGCTTTTCGCCTCATCGCTGACCGTGCCTCGAGTCGTCAACCAGCGTCCCCCGTCCCTTTTAGCAGAAAAGGTGGGTCGCACTTTGTCAACATCAGCGCGCAGTGTGCACTGATCTCCATTTCTTTTCTCTAGGGTCAAACTTCGGCGCTGGAAGCGAACGCTGTGAGTTGGAAAGTGACGGTCGCCGTGTAATCTGGAACGCAGCACCCGCTGAGGGACTTCTGCGGCAACAGAAAAGCACTTGTCTGAGATGTTGATGACTGCGAAGGAGTTCGGTGTGGAGAGAACTGTCGGATCATGTTCTCTTGTGGTACCGTAGGGAATCGCCGATGATGTCGTTCCAGTCTGCATGGAGCCGTAAGGTAGCACACACGGAGAGACACGGTCTGACATTGCTGGGTACCGTGCTGAGGAACACGGGTTTCTGGTGGAGTATGGACTGATGTTTGAGAAGGAGTGGGATACGATGCGGGAATGAGAGCAAACATATGGTACAGGGGTGCGTGTGTCCGTCGTAGACGAGAGACCGCCACTCCTAGACGCCAAAGAATAGGCACCGATACGGGTAGATGGGTGGCGGCGATCCGCCCTGCGAATACATGCCGCACTGCAGCGCTGAACCGCGGCCAGCCCTGAATTAATCTGTAAAGAGGTAGTCGGCATCTCTCCCGCTTATTGGCGGCACACAAGCTCAGGCGTAATGAAACAGCAGGCGACACTGACGGTCCTGTGCACTCTTGCTTGGCAGCGTGTTGTCGATCCAAGATGCGCTGGAAGAACGCGCCGCTGCATAGGGCAGTGGAGATGCCAAGCTGGCGGGACAAGCTCGTGATAATGGCGGTGGAGTGCTTGGTGTACGAAGCCGTTTGTTATCTACCAGACCCGGCGCCAGTGCACATTTCCGTGCCAAGGGAGCTGATCCGCATGAGGTGGCAGAGGGAGGACTTCTTGCATCTAGAAATGAGCGTGCGAGCAAAGACAACTGTCCGCTCACTGCACCGCCAAGCGAACATGCTGATGCGCTACATTTGTGACTATTTATGTGTCTCACGGGCGACAGCGCGAGTTTGAGCACGCCCGCAATGCGTAGAATTCTCGGCGTCGCAAGGCAGCTTGTCTCCATGGCCGTAGGACGCAGGTCTCTTGGTCCACAGAGGGGGTCTCGAGATTCATTCCGTTTTGCTTCGGCCGTTGCGATGTTGTGGCACGCCAAATATAAGCACTTAACAATCAGCGGGGCTCTCTGTGTGGCTACTGCGCAGATTTGTTGGAGAAGGCGGATCTCCCACCCAAAAAGGTTCCAACGTGGGTCTCCTTCCAACAGCAAAGGTATTGATATGACGCGCCGATATGCAGATAGGTCTTCACGACCGGGTAACGCGAGTAACACAGTGAATGGACGCGATGTCCTTGCATGTCCTGCAAAAATCGTCGCCTGTCCCTCGACAACGTACTACGGCTACGAAAGGCATGACGAGGAGGGGTGTGCCCGATTCGCCTGGAGAGGTTAGTTTCAGCTTAGTACTGGAGCAGGACGCCACTACATTTCTTTCTCGCCGGTGGGTACTCTAGGGCGACTATTACGCAATTGCGCCCTGCGCCGCCCTGCGAAGTTGGTGTGTCTTCATTTTCACCGAGCACCAACGGAATCTGAGCAGGCAACACGTTGCTCTCACACAGAATGTATTCAGGTTGTCCGACAGGCACGCAAGCCCTGATGCGCCAGCGTGATCGTCGCCGTCTAGCGACCTCCGCGTTGAGAGGGATGCCGACCTGCATATACGCATACGCTGTGCGCTGCCCGGGATCGAGCGCCTGGTGTCGACGTGCACAGGGGAGTGTAGCGCAAAGGCATGCACCTCACCGCAGTAGCGTCGCACGGCCCACTTAGGTCTCTCGTGTGTAAGCTCCCCGCACGCCTCACGGCTTGGCCCCCACGTAGCACTCGGCACACGCGGCGAACGCAGCAACCGCAGGCCTTCTCTCGTGTTCCGCTGCTTTGAGCGTTGCGGTCCCGGTACAGCCGACGGCCGCTGACTGGGTTCCTGTGAGAATGTCTACTCGTAGCAGGCGGTACCAGCTAAGAAAGGCGCTATTGGCTGCTCGACCTGCTGGGCTGTTGACACTTCGATTGTGGGAGGTAGAGTGAGTGCTGTCTTGCAGTCATCCTTTGGAGGTGGGAAGTAAACGGAAGCCGCGGCGACCGAGAATCTAGCAAGACGTGGCTGCGGCGACAGTTAGACTGCATCACCGAGGCCGGGGCCTTGTCTGATCACGTGTAGAGCGAATGGGTGTGCGGCTCCTGTTGCTCGTGAGAGGCAGTGCGCCGAGGACTTCAGCCGCCCTGTGTGGTGAGCAGAGTTGTGGAGCCGAACGTGATATGCAGAGCATCTCCTGGCGCCAAAAGCCTGTAAGTCACACCAGTGCAGCGTCAACAAGGCGAACGTGAGGTCGCGGCGGGAGGAACAGAGCGGGACCCGCCGCACCAGAAAGCCTGCCGTGTTCGTCTCCTCCTGTGCGTGTGATAGGAACCAGACGATATATTCGTGCGTCTTCCTGACAGAA
The DNA here is from genome assembly GCA_949782905.1 of Rangifer tarandus platyrhynchus. NCBI lineage: Eukaryota > Metazoa > Chordata > Mammalia > Artiodactyla > Cervidae > Rangifer > Rangifer tarandus. Next base: position 10,170 of record CATKSN020000328.1, read on the forward strand.
TTCACTTTCCCTGGGGCGCCGGAAGCCCAGGCAGCTGGTTTCTAAGCGCCGATATCCGCCCGGATGCGCCGTCGCCACAGACCTCTGTCACAGGATTGCAGCCTCATCGCTGACCGTGCCTCGCGTCGTCGACCTGCGTCCCCCGTCCCTTCCAGCTGAAGAAAAGCGGACCAAACGTTGCCAATTCCAACGGGCAGTGTGCAGTGACCTGCAGCTTTTTTCCTCTAGGGTCAAACTTCGACGCTGGAAGCGAACGCTGTGAGTTGGAAAGTGACGGTCGCCGTGTAATTTGGAATGGAGCACCCGCTGAGGGACTTCTGCGGCAACAGAAAAGTACTTGTCTGAGATCTTGATTGCCGCGAAGGAGTTCGGTGTGGAGACAACTGTCAGATCATGGTCACGTGTGGTATCGTAGAGAATCGCCGACGGTGTTGTTCCAGTCTGCATGGAGTCATAAGGTACGGCAAACGGAGAGACACGGTCTGACATTGCTGGGTTTCGTGCTGCGGAACACGGGTTTCTGATGGGATATGGATTAATGTTTGGGGAGGAGTGGGATACGATGGGGGGAGGGGAGCAAATATATGCTACGGGGGTGCGTGTGTCCGTCGTAGACGAGAGACCGCCGCTCCTAGACGCCAAAGGAGAAGCACCACCTTCTGCTTGGTTCGATTCGGGCAGATGAGTGGCGGCGAGGCCGCCTGCGAATACACGCCACACTGCGGCGCTGAACCGTCGACGGCCCGCTCTGATTTTGTAAAGAGGAAGTCGGGGTCTCCCACGCTTACTGGCGGCACACAAGCGCAGGTGGGTCAAAAGAGCAGGCGACAGTGACGGTGCTATATGCACTCCCACTTGGAAGTGTGCTGTCGACCCGAGATGCGCTGAAAGGAAGCAGCGCCGCTTAGGACAGTGGGAATTGCAAGCAGGCGGGAAAAGCACGTGATAATGGCGGTGGAGTGTTTGGTGTACGAAGTCGTGTGTTATCTCCTAGATCCGGCGCAAGCGCATATTTCCGTGCCCAGGGAGCTTATTGGCAGGAGCTGGCGGACGGAGGACTTCCTGCATCGAGAAATAAGCTTGCGGTAAAAGACAACTGTCCGCTCACTGCATCGCCGACCGAATGTGTTGAGCACCTATACTTGTGACTATTTACCTATCGCATGGGCGACAGCGGGCGTTCGAGCGCGGCGGCAACGCGTAGAGTTCCCCGCCTCGCAACGCACGTTACCTTCACGGCTGTAGGGCGAAGATCTCTGGGTCCACAAGGCGGGCGCCGAGACTGTTTTCGTTTCGCTTCGGGAGTTTCGTTGTTGTGGCACGCCAGACGTAAGCCTTTAGCAATCGGCGAGACTCTCTGCGTGGCTGCTGGGCAGTCTTGTCGGACGACGCGTACCTCAGTTCCACAAAAGATTTAACGTGGGATCCCCCTCAATAGCCGGGCGACTTGTATGACGCGCCGATATGCAGACCGGTCTTCATGACCGGGGAACACGAGACATATCCTCCACCACAGTGAATAGACGCGAGGTCCATGCGTATCCTGAAAGGCTGTCGACTGTTCCTCGACAAGGGACTACGGCGACGAAGGGCATCACGCGGAAAGGTGTAACCGATTCGCCTGGAGAGGTTCGTTTCTGCTTACTATTTGAGCAGGACGCCTCTACATTTCTATCTCGCCGCTGCATTCTCTAGTTCAAGTATGCCGCAATTGCCCCCTGCGTCTCCCTGCGAAGTCGCTGTGTCTTCATGACCGGCGAACACGAACAACCTTTGAGCAGGCAACATGATGCTGTCACACAAAATGTACTGAGGGCCTTCGCCTCGCACGCGAGCTCTCAATACATCAGCGGCGGCATCGTCGTCTATCGACGTCCGCGCTGAGATGCGGACGACGTGCATACATGCATACGCTGTGCTCCGTCGGGATGGAGCACTTGGTCCTTGCGTGCGCAGGGGCGTGTAGCGCAAAGGTATGCCCCTCACTGAGGTGGCATGCAGCCGCTCACTCGGATGTCTCGCTCGTAAACTCCCCGCGCGTCTCACGCCTTGGCCCGTACGTAGAATTCCGGGCACGCCGCAACCCCAACAACCGCACGCCTTCTGCCGTGCTCTGCTGCTTTGAGCGTTGCGGTCCCGGTACAGCGAACGGCCGCCGACAGCGTTCCTGTGAGAATGTACACGCGTAGTAGGCAATACGAGCGAAGTAAGATCGCTGTTGGCTGCCCGACCTGCTGGGGGCTTGACACCGCGGTAGCGCAAGGTAGAGTGAGTGCTGTCTTGTGGTCAACCTTTGTAGGTGGGAAGTTAGCAGGAGCCGCGGGTACCGACAGCCGAGGAAGAACCGGTCACCACGACAGCTAGACTGCATCACCGAGGCCGGGGCCTTGTCTCATTACGTGTACAGGGAATGGAGCAGCGGCTTATGTTGCTGGTGACGAGCTGCTCGCTCAGAACTTCAGTAGCCTTGTGTGATGAGCGTAGCTGTGGAGACGAACATAATATGCAGAGCAGACCCTGCCGCCAACAGGGAGTAAGTGACACCAATGCAGCATCTACAAGGCGAACGGGAGGTCGCGGACGGAGGAGAAGGGCGGACGCAGCGAGACTAGGAAGCCTTCCGTGTTCATCTCCTTCTGTGCGTGTGCCAGGAACCCGACGACGTATTACTGCGTCCCCCTGACAGAATGCCTTGTCCGAGGCGCGCCGGAAGCCGAGCCAGCTGGTCCCTAAACGCCGATATCCGCTTGGGTGGGCCCTCGCCACAGACTTTTGTCAGAAGACCACAGCCACATCCTTGACCGTGCCTCCTACCCCTAACCTGTGTCCGCTGTCCCTTCTACCAGAAAAGTGGACCACACCTTGCTAAAACCGGCGCGCCGTGTGCACTGATTTACATTCCTTGTTCTCTAGAATCAAGCTTTGCCGCTGCCGCGAAAGCTGTGCGTTCGAAAGTGATGGTCCCCGTGTAATTTGGAAAGGACCATCCGTTGAGGGACGTCTGCGGCGACAGAAGACTGTTTCTCCGAGATGGTCATGACTCCTTAGGAGCTCGATGTGGAGACAACTGTCAGATCATGTTCTCTTGTAGTCTCGTATAGAATTGCCCGCGGTCTCGTTCCAGTTTGCATGGAGCCATAAGGTATGGCAAACGGAGAGACACGGTCCGACATTGCTGTGTATCGTGCCGCGGAACACGGTTTTCTGCTGGAGTATGGACTAAGGTTTAAGTACGTGTGGGATAGGATGGAGGGACGTGAGCAAACATATACTGCGGGGATGCGCATGTCGGCTGTGGACGAGAGGGCGCCGCTTGTAAACGACAAAAAACGGGGACCATCTTCTGTTCGGTTCTATACGGGCGCATGAGTGGCGGCGAGGCGCCCTGCGAACTCGTGCCACACTGCTGCGCTGAGCCGCCGCCGGCACACAGTGAATCTGTAAAAAGGGAGTCGGCGTCTCTCGCGCATATTGACGGTATGCAAGCGCAGGTGGAATGAGATAGCACGCGAGATTGACGGTGCTATGCACTCTGACGTGGCAGCGTGCTGTCGACCCGAGATGCGCTGGAAGGACGCAACGCTGCATTGGGCAGTGGGGATGCCAAGCTGGCGGGGCAAGCACGTGATAATGACGGTGAAGTGTTCTGTGTACGGAGTCGTCTGTAATCTCCCTGATCCGGCACCAGCGCATACTTCCGTGCCGATGGAGCTGATTGGCGGGAGGTGGCAGAGGGAGGAATTCCTGCATCGAGAACCACGCTTGCGATCCAAGACCACAGTCCTACCACAGCGCCGCCGACCGAATGTGCTGAGCACCTCCATCTGCGATTGTTTATCTGTCGCATGGGCGACAGCGGGAGCTCGAGCAAGGCAGCAACGCGTAGGATTCCCGGCGTCGCAATGCTGCTCGTCTCCATGGCCGGAGGACGCAGATCTCTGGGTCCATAGATGGGGTGTCAAGATCCATTCCCTTCTGCTTCGGGCGTTTCCATGTTCTGGCACGCCAAATATAGGCGCTTATCAATAAGCAGCGCTCTCCGCGTGACTAGTGGGCAATATTGTTGGACAAGGCGTACTTTAAACCCACAAAAACTCCCATGTGTGTCCCTTTCGACAGCGAAGGGACTGGAATGGCGCGCCGATATGCAGACCGGTCTTCACGAAACCGGTAATGCGACACATATCCAGCATCACAGTGAATGGACGCGAGGCCCATGCGTATCCAGAAAAGCCGTAGACTGTCCCTCGACAAAGGAGTACGGCCAGGAAAGGCATGACGCGGAGAGATGTCCCCAATTTGCCTGCAGAGGTCCGTTGCTGCTCAGTACTTGAGCAGGACGCCTCTACATTTCTATCTCGCCGTTGCATACTCTAGAGCGAGTATTCCGCGATTGCACCCTGCGCCTCCCTGCGAAGTCGCTGTGTCTCTAGGTCCGTAAAACATGAACGAACTGTGAGCAGACAAGACGTTGCTCTCACTCAGAATGTGTTGAGGACCCTCGCCTCGCACGCGAGCTCTCATGAAACAGCGTCGGCATCGTCGTCTATCGATCTCCGCGGTGAGATGCGGCCGACATGCATACATGCATACGCTGCGCGCCGCTCGGGATGTAGCACCTCGTGCCGACGTGCGCAGACGATTGAAGCGCAAAGGTGTGCCCCTGACTCAGGTGGCGTCGCACGGACCAACCAGATCTCTCGTGTGCAAGCTCCCTGCACGCCTCACGCTTCGGTCCCCACGTAGCGCTTCGGACACGCCGCAAACGCAACAAGCGCACGCCTTTTGCCGCGTAGTGCCGCTTCAGGCGTTGCGGTCCCGGTACACTAGACGGCCGCTCACAGGTTTCCTGTGAGAATGTGCACGCGTAGACGGCCATGTCAGCGAATTAAAAGCGCTGCTGGCTGCTCGACCTGCTGGGGAATTGGCACGGCGGTAGCGAACGGGAGAGTGAGTGCTGTCTTGGAGTGAACCGTTGGAGGTCGGAAGTAAGCGGGAGCCGCGGCGATCGACAGCCGAGGAAGATGTGGCCGCCGCGACAGTTAGACTGCATCACCCAAGCCGGCGCTTTTTCTGATTACGCGTACATGGAATGCGGTTGGGGATTATGTTGCTCGTGAGAAACAGCAAGCTGAGGACTTCAGCCGCCCTATGTGATGAGCATAGGTGTGGAGCCGAACATGATGCGCAGAGCATGTCCTGGCACCAACAGCCTGTAAGTCACCCCCATGCAGCATCTACAAGGCGAATGTGAGGCCGCGGACGGAGGGAAAGGGCGAAAGCAGCCGGACTAGGAAGCCTGCCGTGTTCATCTCCTCCTGTGCGTGTGACAAGAACCAGACGGTATATTCGTGCGTCTGCCGGAAAAAATACATTTAACCTAGGAGGCCGGAAGCCACGGTAGCTGGTCTCTAAACGTCGGTATCCTCCTGGGTGGGCCGTGGCCACAGTCGTCTACTAGAGGGTTTCAGCCTCACCGCTGACCGTGCCTGGCCTCGTCGACCTGCGTCCGCCGTTCCTTCTAGCAGAGAAACATCAACCACACGTTGCAAACACCAGCGCGCAGTGTGCACTGATCTACATCCCTTGCTCTCTAATATCGTATTTCGGCGCTGCAGCAAGAGCTCTGAGTTCGAAGGTGACGGTCACCGTTTAATTTGTAACGGACCACCCGTTGAGGTGCTTCTCCGGTGACAGAAGAGCACCCGTCTGAGACGGCGATGACTGCGAAGGAGTTAGGTGTGGAAGCAACTGTCAGATCGTGCTCTCCTGTGGTCCCGTAGAGAATCGCCGACGATGGCGTGCCAGTCTGCAAGGGCCATAAGGTGCCGCAGACGGAGCGGCATGGTTTGGCATCGGCGGGCATCGTGCTGCGAAACACGGGTTTCCGCTGGAGTATGGATTAATGCTTGAGGAGGAGTGGGACAGGATGCGGGATGTGAGCAAACATGTGATGCGGTGGTGCGTAATTCGGTTGTGGACGAGAGACCGCCGCCCGTCGACGGCAAGGAATGGGGGCCATCCTCTGTTCGGCTGGATACCGGTAAATGGGTGACGGTGAGCCGCCCTGGGAATAGATGCAAGACTGCTGTGCTGAACCGCAGCCGGCCCGAGTTCATCTTCAAAGAGGAAATCGGCGTCTCTTGCGCTTAATGGATGCACACAAGCGCAGGTGGGATAAAACAGCGGGCGACGTTGGCGGTGCTATGTACTGCCACGTGGCAGCCTGCTGTCGACCCGACATCCGCTGGAAGGACACGGTGCTGCATAGGGCAGTTGAGATGCCAAGCTGGCAGGCCAAGCACGTGGTGATGGCGATGGAGTGTTTGATGTACGCATTCGTCTGTAACCTCTTTGATCCGGCACCGGCGCACACTCCCGTGCTCAGCGAGCTGGTTGGCATAAGATGGCAGAGGGGAGATTTCCTGCATCGAGAAATAAGCGTGCGATCAAAGACAACTGTCCTCTCAGTGCACCGCTGACCGAGTGTGTTGAGCACCTACATTTGTGACTATTTATTTATCGCATGGGCGACAGCGGGAGTCCCAGCACGGCGACAACGCGTGGAATTCCCGGCGTCGCAGCGCAGCTCGTCTCGATGGCCGTCGGACGCAGATCTCTGCGACCGCAGATGGGGCGTTGACATTCATTGCGTTTTGCTTCGGGCATTTCGATGTTTTGGCACGCCAAATATAAGCCTTTACTAATCAGCGGGGCTCTCTGTGGCTACCGCGCAGACTTGTTGGAAAAGGCGTACCTCAACGCCACAAAAGTTCCAACGTGGGACCCCTTTCAACAGCGAAGGGATTGACATGACGCGCCGATATGCACACCGGTCCTCACGAACCGGTAGTGCGAGACATATTCAGTAACACAGTGAATAGACGCGAGGTCCTTGCAAGTCCTGAAAAGTCGTCGACTGTTCCTCAATGAAGGATTACGTCCACGAAAGGCATGACACAGAAGAGTGTTCCCCAGTCGCCTGGAGAGGCTGGTTTCTGCTTAGTACTTGAGCAGGACGCCTCTACATTCCTATCTCAGCATTGCATACTCTAGGGCGAGTGCTTCGCAATTGCGCCCTGCGCCGCCTTGCGAAGTCGCTGTGTCTTCATGTCCGCCCGGCACTAAGGGGCTGTGAGCAGGCAACACACTGTCCTCACTCAGGATATATTGAGGGCCCCGGTGTCGCGCGCGAACTTTCATGAAGCAGCGTAGGCATCGTCGTCTGTCGGCCTTTGCGTTGGAATAGGGCCCATTTGCACACACGCATACGCTGTGCGCCGCCCAGGATGCAGCGCCTGGTGTCGACGTGGGCGGAGGAGAGTAGCGCAAAGATATTCCCCTCGCTCACGTGGCGTCGGGGGGCCTTATCAGTCCTCTTGTGTGTAAGATCGCCGCACGTCTCATGCATTGGCCCCGACGTAGCACTCTGGATACGCCGCAAACGCAACAACCACCCGGCTTGTGTCGTGTTCTGCTGCTTTAAGCGTTGCGGTCCCCCTACAGCGAGCGGCCGCCGCCACATTTGCTGTGAGAATGTGTACGCGTACGAGGCGATACCAGCTGAGTAGGAGCTCTGTTGGCTTCTAGACCTGCTGGGGGATAGGCACGGCGGTAGCACAAGGTAAAGTGAGTGCTGTCTTCAATTCAACCGTTGGAGGTGGGAACTAAATGGGAGCCGGGGGGACCGACAGCCGCGGAAGGCGTGACCGCCGGGACAGCTAGACTGCTCCACCGAAGCCAGCGGCTTGTCTGATTAAGCGTACACCGAATGGGGGCGGGGCTTATGTTGCTCGTGAGGAGCAGCACGCTGAGGACTTCAGCTGCCTAGTGTAATGAGCATAGGTGTGCAGCCCAACATGGTATGCAGAGCATGTGCTGGCGCCAATAGCCTGTAAGTCACGTCACTGCACCATCTACAAGGCGGTCGCGAGATCGCGGTAGGAGGAAAAGGGCGGAGGCCGCCGGACTAGGAAGCCCGCCGTGTTGATCTTCTCCTGTGCGCTTGATAGCAACCAACGATATATTTGTGCGTCCCCCTGACGGAATTCACTTTACGAGGGGCGCCGAAAGCCGAGGCAGCTGGTCCTTAAACGTCGGTATGCGCCTGGGTGGGCGTCGTCAAAGACCTCTGCCAGCGGGTTTCAGCCTCATCGCTGACCGTGCCTCGAATCGTCCACCTGCGTCCGCCGTCCCTTGCTACCAGAGAAAGTGGACCGCACTTTGTCAACACCAGCGCGCAGTGTGCACTGATCTACGTCCCTTTTTCTCTAGGCTCGAATTTCGGCGCTGCACCAGAAACTCTGACTTCGAAAGTGACGGGCGCCGTGTAATTTGAAACGGGCGACCTGTTGAGGGACTTCTGCGGCGTCAGAAGAGTATTTGTCTGAGGAGTTGATGCCTGAGAAGAAATTTGGTGTGGAGACAACTGTCAGATGATGTTCACCTGCTGTCTTGAAGAGAATCGCCGACGATGTCGTTCCAGTCAGCATGGAGCCATAAGGTATGTCAAACGCAGAGATGTGCTCTGACATTGCTGGGGATCGTACTGCGGAGCACGGGTTTTCGCTGGAGTGTCGATTAACGTTTGAGCAGGAGTGGGACAGGATGCGGGGACGTGAGCATACTTGTGCTACGGGGGTGCGCATGTCGGCTGTGGACGAGAGACAGCCGCCAGTAGACGGGAAAGAATGGGGACCATCTTCTGTTCGGTTCGATACGGGTAGATGGGTGGCGGTGCGCCGCCCTGCGAATACATGCCGCACTGCAGCGCTGAACCGCGGCCAGCCCCGGGTTAACCTGTAAAGAGGAACTCGGCGCCTCTCCCGCTTATTGGCGGCACACAAGCGCAGGTGTGATAAAACAGCAGGCGACATTGACGGTTCTTTGCACTCTTGCTTGGCAGCCTGGTGTCGACTCGGGAGGCCCTGGAAGGACGCCGAGATGCACAGGGCAGTGTATATGCCATGCTGGCGGGACAAGCACATGATAATGGCGGTGGAGTGTTTGGTGTACGGAATCGTCTCTTATGTGTCTCTGATCCGGCACCAGCGCACATTCCCGTGCTCAGGGGGCTGACTGACACGAGCTGGCAAAGGGAGGCCTTCCTGGATAGAGAGATAAGCGTGGGATCAAAGACAACTGTCCTCTCGCTGCACCGCCGACCGGAAGCGCTGAGCAACTATATTTGTCAGTCTTTCTCTATCGCGGGCGCGACAACGGGAGCTCAAGCACGGCGGCAACGCGTCGAATTGTAGGCGTCGCAACTCAGCCTGTCTTTACGGCCGTAGGATGCAGACCCTGGGTCCAGATGGGGAGCGCCGAGATTCACTCCTTTTTGCTGCGGGCGTCCCAATGCTCTGGCACGCCAAATAGAAGCCTTTAGCAATAAGCGGGGCTCTTTGTGTGGCTACTGTGGAAACATGTTGGAGGACGCGTACCTCAAACCTACAAAGGCTCCAACGTGGGATTCCTTTCCCCAACGAAGGGACTGATATGACGCGCCGATATGCAAACCGGCGTTCACGACCCGGTAATGCGAGACATACTCAGCAACACTGTGAAGGGACTCAAGGTCCATGCACGTCCTGAAAAGTCGTCGACTGTTCGTCGACAAGGAACTACGACTACGAAAGGCATGACGCGGAAAGGTGTGCCCGGTTCACCTGGAGAGGTTCATTCCCGCTTAGTACGTGAGCAGGACGCCTCTACATTTCTATCGGGCGGTCGCGTACTCTAGTTCAAGTATTCCGCAGTTGCGCCCTGCGCCGCCCTGTGACGTGACTGTGTCACCAAACACTAGCTCGCTGTGAGCGAGCAGCACGCTGCTCTCACTCAGAATGTGCTGAGTGCCCTCGCCTCGCACGCGAGCTGTCATGAAGCAGCGCAGGCATCGTCGTCTATCGACGTCCGCGTTGAGATGGGGCGGCCTGCATACATGCATACGCTGTGTGCCGCTCGGGATGGAGCGCCTGGCGTCGTGCGCAGGGGAGTGTAGCTCAAACGCATGCCGTTTACTGAGATGGCGTCGCGCGGCCCACTCGGATCTGTCGCGCGTAAGCGCCTGCCCGTCTCACGCTTTGGCTCCCACTTAACGATCCGGAGACGCCTCAAACGCAAGAAGCGCACGCCTTTTGTCGTGTTCTGCTGCTCTGAGAGTTGCGGTCGCGATGCAGTGGACGACCGCTGACAGGCTTCCTGTGATGATGTCCACGCGTAGCAGGCGATGCCAGCGAAGTAAGAGCGCTGTTGGCTACTCGACCTTCTGGGAGGTTGACACCGCGGTAGCGCACCGTTGAGTAAGTGCTGTCTTGCAGTCAACCGTGGGAGGTGGGAAGTGAGCGGCAGCCGCGGCGACCGACCGCCGAGGAAGACGTGGTCGCCGCGACAGCTAGACTGCATCACCGAGGCCTGGGCCTCGTGTGATTACGCATACACGGAATGGGGGAGGGGCTCATGTTGCTCGTGAGGAGCAGCTCGCTGAGCACGTTAGTAGCACTGTGTGATGAGCATAGCTGTGGAGCGAAACATGATTTGCAGAGCATGCCCTGGCGCCAACAGGGAGTAAGTCACACCAATGCAGCGTCTACAAGGCGAACGCGGGGTCGCGGACGGAGGAAAACGGCGGAAGCCGTCGGACTAGGAACCCTGTCGTGTTTGTCTCCTCCTCTGCGTGTGACAGAAACCAGACGATATATTCGTGCGTACGCCTGACAGAACGCCTTTTCCGTGGCGCGCCGGAAGCCGAGGCAGCCGGTTTGTAAACGTCGGTTTCCGCCTGGGTGGGCCCTCGCCACAGACTTTTGTCAGGAAATCACCGCCACATCGCTGGCCGTGCCTCGCGTCGGTAACCAGTGTCCGCCGTCCCTTCTCGCAGAGAAGGTGGACCGCATGCCGGCAAATCCGGCGCGCGGTGTGCACTGATTTACATCCCTTGCTCTCGAAGATCAAACCTCGACTCTACAGTGAAGGCTATGAGCCCCAAGGTGACGGTTGTCGAGTGATTTGGAACGGGCTATCCGCTGAGGGGCTTCTGCCTCGACAGAATAGTATTTGTCTGAGATGGTGACGACTGCGGAGGAGTTGGGTGTGGAGACAACTGTCAGGTCTTGTTCCCCGGTTCTCTCGTATAGAATCGCCTGTGATGTCGTTCCAGTCTTCATGGAGCCATAAGGTAGGGCAAACGGAGAGACACGGTCTGACATTGCTGGCTTTTGTGCCGCGAAACACGGATTTCTGCTGGAGTATGGATTAATGTTTAAGAAGAGCAGGATAGGATGCGGGGATGTGAGCAAACATGTGCTACTGGGCTGCGTATGTCCGTTGTAGACGAGAGATCGCCGCTCCTAGACGGCAAAGAATGGGCACCATCTTCTGCTCGGCTCGATACGGGTAGATGGGTGGGGGCGAGCCGCCCTGCGAATACATGCCGCACTGCAGCGCCGAAGCGCGGTCAGCCCCAATTTAATATGTAGAGAGGAAGTCGGCGTCTTTCCCGCTTACTGGCGGCACATATGCGCAGGTGGGATAAAATAGCAGGCGACATTGACGGTGCTGCACACTCTTGCTAGGCAGGGTGCTGTCGACCCGGGATGCCTGGAAGAACGCCGCGCTGCACAGGGCAGTGGGGATGCCGTGCTGGCGGGACAAGCACGTGATAATGGCGGTGGAGTGTTTGGTGTACAGAGTCGTCTGTTGTCACTCTGATCCGGCGCCAGCGCATATTTCCGTGCCCAGGGAGCTGATTCGCATGAGGTGGCAGAGGGAGGACATCCTGCATCTAGAAATAACCGTGCGATCAAAGACAACTCTCCTCTCACTGCACCGCCGACCAAATGCGCTGAGCACCTATATTTGTCAGTGTTTATCTGGCGCGTGCGGGACAGCGGGAGCGCAAGCGCCGCGTCAACCCGTAGAATCTCGGCATCGCAATGCAGCTTGTCTCCATGGCCCTTGGACGCAGATCCGTAGGTCCGTAGATTTGGCGTCGGGATTCATTCGGTTCTTCTTCGGGTGTTTCGATGTTCACGCCAGATACAAGCCTTCATGAATCAGCGGGGCTCTCTGCGTGGTCGATTTGCAAACATGTTGAACGGAGCGTGCGTCAAACCCACAAAAGTTCCACCGTTGGATTCCTTTCAACAGCCAAGGGATTGATATGACGCGCCGATATGCAGACCGGTCTTCACCACCCGGTAATGCGAGACATACCCAGCAACACAGTTAATGGACGCGAGGTCCATGCACACCTTGAAAAGCTGCCGACTGTTCCTCAACGAAGGACTGCGGCCGCGAAAGACATGACGCGGAATGGTGTGCCCGATTTGCCTGGAGGTGTTCGCTTCTGTTTAGTACTTGAGCAGGACGCCTCTACATTTCTATCTCGCCGTTGCATACTTTAGGGCGAATATTTGCAACGGCGCCCTGCGCCGCCCTGCGAGGTCGCTGCGTCTTCCTGTCCAATTAACACTGACGGCCTGTGAGCAGGCAAGGCGTTGCTCTCACTCAGAATGTGTTGCGAGCGGTGGCGTCGCACGCCAGTTCTCATGAAGCAGCGTCGGCATCGTCGTCTATCGACCTCCGCGTCGGGATGCGGCCCGACCTGCATACATGCATACGCTGTGCGCCGCTCGGGATGTGGCGTCTGATATAGACGTGCGCAGAGGAGAGTAGCGCAAAGGTATGCCCCTCGCTGACGTGGCGTCCAACGGCCCTGCCAGACCTGTCATGTGTAAGCCCCCCGCACGTCTCACGCCCTGGTTCCGGCGTAACATTTGGGACACGTCGCAAACGCAACAATCACACGCCGTCTGTCGTGTTCTGCTGCTTCAAGCGTTGGGGCCCCGGTACAGCGAGCGGCCGCTGACAGGTTTCCTACGAGAGTCTACATGCGTAGCAGACAATACGAGGGAAGTAAGAGCGCCGTTAGCCACTCGAGCTGCTGGGGGGTTGACACCGCGGCAGCGCAAGGTAGAGTGAGTGCTGTCTCGCAGTCAGCCGTTAGAGATCGGAAGTGAGCGGGACCCGCGGGTACCGACAGCCGCGGAAGACGCGGCCGCCGCGACAGCTAGACTGCATCACCGAAGCCGGCGACTTGTCTGATTACGCGTACACGGAACTGCGGTGGGGCTTATGTTGCGCGTGGGGAGCAGCTCGCTGAGGACTTCACTAGCCCCGTGTGAAACATAGCATAGTTGTGAAGTCGTATAAGATATGCAGAGCATGTCCTGGCACCAATAGCCTGTAAGTCACACCAGTGCACAATCTGCAAGGCGAACGTGAGGTCGGCGGCGGGGAAAAGGGCGGAAGCAGCCGCACTAGGAATCCTGCCGTGTTCATGTCGTTCTCTGCGTGTGATAGGAACCAGACGATATACTCGTGCGTCTGCCGGACAGAATACATCTTCCGTGGCGCGCCGGAAGCCGAGGCCGCTGGTCCCTAAACGTCGGTATCTGCCTGGGCGGACCCTCGCCACAGACCTCTGGCAGAAGGTCACAGTGACATCGCTGACCGTGCCTCGCATCGTGAACCTGTGTCCGCCGTCCTTTCTAGCAGAAGAAGTGGACCACACGTTGCCAACACCAGCGCGCAGTGTGCACTGATCTACGTCTCTTTTCCTCTGGGATCAAACTTCGGCGCTGCGCCGCAAAAGGCAGAGTTCGGAAGTCACGCGGCCGTGTAATTTGGAACCGACCCTCCGCTGAGGGACTTCCGCGGCCACAGTAGAGTTTCTTCTGAGATGGTGATGACTGCGGAGGAGCTGGCTGTGGAGACAACTGTCAGATCATGTTCTCCGGTGGTATCGTATAGAATCGCATGCGGTGTCGTTCCGATCTGCATGGAGCCGTGCGATAAGGCAAACCGAGAGACACGGTCTGACATTGCTGGGTACCGTGTCGCGAAAGACGGGTCTCTGCTGGAGTATGCATTAACCGTTGGGCAGGAGTGGGGCCGGATGCGGGTACGTGAGCAAACGTGTGGTACCGTGGTGCGTAATTCGGTTGCGGACGAGAGGCCGCCGCTTGCAGAGAGCAGAAAATGGGGACCATCTTCTGTGGGGTTCGATGCGGGTGGATGGGTGGCGGTGAGCCGCCGGCAATCCCATGCCACACTGCTGCGCTGAGCCGCCGCCAGCCCTCACTAAATCTGCGAGGAGGAAGTCGGCCTTTCCCGCGCTTGCTAGGGGCACACAAGCGCAGGTGGAATAAAACAGCAGGCAACATTGACGGTGCTATGCACTCCCACGTGGGAGCGTGCTATCGACCCGAGATGCGCTGGAAGGACGCGGCACTGCATAGGGCGATGCAGATGCCAAGCTGGCGGGACAAGCACGTGGTAATGGCGGTAGAGTGTTTGGTATACGGAGCGTGGGCGACAAAGGCAATTCGAGCACGCCGGCTACGCGTAGAATTCCCGGCGTCGCAGCGCAGCTCCTCCCGATGGCCGTAGGACGCAGACCTCCGGGACCGCAGGTGGGGCGTTGACATTCATTGCGTTTTGCTTCGGGCATTTCGATGTTTTGGCACGCCAAATATAAGCGTTTACTAATCAGCGGGGCTCTCTGTGGCTACCGCGCAGACTTGTTGGAAAAGGCGTACCTCAACGCCACAAAAGTTCCAACGTGGGACCCCTTTCAACAGCGAAGGGATTGATATGACGCGCCGATATGCACACCGGTCTTCACGAACCGGTAGTGCGAGACATACTCAGTGACACATCGAATAGACGCGAGTTCCCTCCAAGTCCTGAAAAGTCGTCGCCTGTTCCTCAATGAAAGACTACGTCCACGAAAGGCATGACACAGAGGGGTTTTCTCTAGTCGCCTGGAGAGGCTGGTCTCTGCTTAGTACTTGAGCAGGACGCCTTTACACTTCTGTCTCGGCGTTGCATACTCTAGGGCGAGTATTCCACAATTGCGCCCTGCGCCGCCTTGCGAAGTCGCTGTGTCTTCATGTCCGCCGGACACTAAGGGGCTGTGAGCAGGCAACACGCTGTCCTCACTCAGGATATATTGAGGGCCCCGGTGTCGCGCGCGAACTTTCATGAAGCAGCGTAGGCATCGTCGTCTGTCGGCCTTTGCGTTGAAATAGGGCCCATTTGCACACATGCATACGCTGCGCGCCGCCCGCGATGCAGCGCCTGGTGTCGACGTGGGCGGAGGAGAGTAGCGCAAAGATATTCCCCTCGCTCACGTGGCGTCGGGGGGCCTTATCAGACCTCTTGTGTGCAAGCTCGTCGCACGTCTCATGCATTGGCCCCGACGTAGCATTTTGGACACGCCGCAAACGCAACAGCCGCACGGCTTCTGTTGTGTTCTGCTGCCTTAAGCGTTACGGTCCCCCTACAGCGAGCGGCCGCTGCCAGCTTTGCTGTGAGAAGGTGTACGCGTACGAGGCGATACCAGCTGAATAGGAGCTATGTTGCCTTCTAGACCTGCTGGGGGATAGGCACCGCGGTAGCGCAAGGTAGAGTGAGTGCTGTCTTAAGGTCAACCGTTGGAGGTAAGAACTAAACGGGAGCCGGGGGGACCGACAGCCGCGGAAGGTGTGACCCCCGGGACAGCTAGACTGCGCCACCAAAACCAGCGGCTTGTCTGACTGAGTGTACACCGAATGGGGGCGGGGCTTATGTTGCTCGTGAGGAGCAGCACGCTGAGGACTTCAGCCGTCCGGTGTAATGAGCATAGGTGTGCAGCCCAACATGGTATGCAGAGCATGCGCTGGCGCCAACAGCCTGTAAGTCACGTCATTGCACCATCTACAAGGCAGTCGCGAGATCGCGGTAGGAGGAAAAGAGGGGAAGCCGCCGGACTAGGAAGCCCGCCGTGTTCATCTTCTCCTCTGCGTGTGATAGCAACCAGACGATATATTCGTGCGTCCCGCTGACGGAATGCATTTTACGTGGGGCGCCGGAAGCCGAGACAGCTGGTCACTGAACGTCGGTATCCGCCTGGGTGGCCCTCGTTACAGACCTATGTCAAAAAATCACAGCGACATCGGTGACCGTGCCTCGCATCGGTAACCTGTGTCCGCCGTCCTTCGTCGCAGACATAGTGGACCGCACGTTGCCAGCACCACCGCGCAGTATGCACTGATCTACATCCCTTGCTTTCTAGGATCAGGTTTCGGAGCGGCAGCGAATTATCTCAGTTCAGAAGCGCCGGTCTCCGAGTGATTTGGAACGGACCATCCGTTGAGGGGCTTCTGCGGCTACAGAAGAGTGTTTGTCTGAGATGGTGATGACTGCGGAGGAGAGGAGTTCGGTGTAGAGACAACTGTCAGATCATGTTCTCCTCTGGTCCCGTGCAGAATCGCCGACAATGTCGTTCCAGTCTGCATGGAGCCATAAGGTACGGCAAACGGAGAGACATGGTCTGACATTACTGGGTATCGTGCTGCGTAACACGGGTTTCTGCTGCAGTATGGACTAATGTTTGAGGAGGAGCAAGATACGATGCGGGGGCGGGAGCAACCATGTGCTACAGCGGTGCGCTGTCTGGTAGTAAACGAGAAACCGCCGCTTGTAGACGGCAAGGAATGGGGACCGTCTTCTGTTCGCAGCGCTGCATAGGACAGTGGGAATTGCAAGCTGGCGGGACATGCACGTGATAATAGCGGTGGGATGTTTGGTGTACGGGGCCGTCTGCAATCACTGTGGTCCGGCGCCGGCGCATACTTTCCCTGCTCAGGGAGCTGGTTGGTGTGAGGTGGCAGAGGGAGGACTCCCTGCATCGAGAAGTGAGCGTGCGGTCGAAGACAACTTCCTCTCACACTGCGCCGCTGACCGAACGTGCTGAGCTCCTACATTTGTGATTGTTTACCAGTCGAAGGGGCGCCAGCGGAAGTTCGAGCACGCCGGCATCGGGTAGAATTCTCGCGGTCGCAACGCAGCTTTGTCTCCACGGCTGTAGAACCCAGATCCCAGGGTCCGTAAAGGGGGTGTCGAGATTCGTTTTGTTCTCCTTCGTGCCTTTTGATGATCTGGCGCGCCAAGTATAACCCTTTATCAATCAGCGGGGCTCTCTGCGTAGCTGCTGGACAAATTCGTTGGACCACGCGTACCTCGAACCAAAAAAAAATTCCAACGTCTGATCCCATCCAGTAGCGAGACGATTGGTATGACGCGCCGATATGCGAACACGGTCTTCACGACCCGGTAATGCGAGACATACCCAGTAATACAGTCAATGGACGCGAGGCCCATGCATATCCTGAAGAGCTGTCGACTGCTCCTCAATGAAGAACTACGGCTACGAAAGACGTGACGCGGAAATGTCTGCCCGATTCCCATGGAGAGGTTCATTTGTGCTCAATACCTGAGCAGGACGCCTGTACATTTCTACTCCTCGCCGTTGCGTGCGAGTATTCCGCGATTGCGGCCTGCGCCGCCTTGCGAAGTCGCTGTGTCTTCATGTCCGCCGGACACTAACCGCCTGTGACCAGGCAACAGGTTGCTCTGACTCAGAATGTGTTGAAGGCCCTCGCCTCGCACGCGAGCTCTCCTCAGGCAGCGTCGGCATCTTCGTATATTGGCCTCCTCGTTGAGATGAGGCCGGCTTGCGCACATGCGTACGCTGTGCGCCGCTCCGG
>CATKSN020000329.1:0-27750 GCA_949782905.1 Rangifer tarandus platyrhynchus
CCACTTACTGTCACAGGAGGGCTTTCCCTGCGTACCATTGTCACAGGAGGGGTGTCCTTGGTTACCGCTGGCACAGGAGGTTTGTCCCTGGTCACCACGGACTGTCACAGGAGGGGTGTCCTTGGTTACCACTGGCCAGGTGGTGTGTCCCTGGTTACCACAGACTGTCACATGTGAGTGTTCATGGTTACCACTGACTGTCACAGGAGGGCTGTCCCTGGGTACCATTGTCACAGGAGGGGTGTCCTTGGTTACCACTGGCACAGGAGGTGTGTCCCTGGTTACCACTGACTGTCACAGGAGGGGTGTCTTGGTTACCACTGTCACAGGTGAGTGTGTCCCTGGTTACCACTGACTGTCACAGGAGGTGTGTTCCTGGTTACCACCGACTGTCACAGGCCGGTGTCCCTGGGCACTGTGAATGTCATAGTTGGGTTTCCCTGATTACCACCGACTGTCACAGGTGAGTGTACATGGTTACCACTGACTGTCACCGGAGGGCTGTCCCTGGGTACCATGGTGACAGGAGGCGTGTCCTTGGTTACCACTGGCACAGAATGTGTGTCCCTGCTTACCATTGACTGTCAGAAGAGGGGTGTCCTTGGTTACCATGGTCGCAGGTGGGTTTCCCTGGTTACCACCGACTGTCATATGTGCGTGTCGCTGGTAACGCCGGTCACAGGAGAGGTGTCCGTGGTTACCAGCGACTGTCACAGTAGGGGTGTCCTTGGTTACCATGGTCGCACGTGGGTTTCCCTGGTTACCACTGACTGTCACAGGAGGTGTTTTCCTGGTTACCACCGACTGTCACGGGCAGGTGTCCCTGTGCACTGTGAATGTCATATGTGTGTTTCCCTAGTTACCACCGACTGTCACAGGTAAGTGTACATGGTTACCACTGACTGTCACAGGAGGGGTGTCCCTGGTTACCACTGTCACAGGTGTGTTTCCCTGGTTACCACTGACTGTAACATGTGTGTGACCCAAGTTCCCACTGTCACAAGAGGGTGTTCTCTTTACCACCGACTGTCACAGGAGGTGTGTCCCTGGTTACCACCGACTGTCACAGGCCGGTGTCCCTGGGCACTGTGAATGTCATAGGTGGGTTTCCCTGGTTACCACCGACTGTCATATGTGCGTGTCGCTGGTAAACCCGTCACAGGAGAGGTGTCCGTGGTTACCAGCGACTGTCACAGTAGGGGTGTCCTTGGTTACCATGGTCGCAGGTGGGTTTCCCCGGTTACGAGCGACTGTCATATGTGTGTGTCCCTGGTAATCCCGGTCACAGGAGAGGTGTCCGTGGTTACCAGTGACTGTCACAGTAGGGGTGTCCTTGGTTACCATGGTCGCACGTGGGTTTCCCTGGTTACCACTGTCACAGGAGTTGTGTACCTGGTTACCACCGACTGTCACGGGCAGGTGTCCCTGTGCACTGTGAATGTCATAGGTGTGTTTCCCTAGTTACCACCGACTGTCTCAGGTAAGTGTACATGGTTACCGCTGACTGTCACAGGAGGGGTGTCCCTGGTTACCACTGTCACAGGTGTGTTTCTCTGGTTACCACTGACTGTAACATGTGTGTGACCCAAGTTCCCACTGTCACAGGAGGGGTGTTCCTCTTTACCACCGACTGTCACAGGAGGTGTGTCCCTGGTTATCACCGACTGTCACAGGCCGGTGTCCCTGGGCACTGTGAATGTCATAGGTGGGTTTCCCTGGTTACCACAGACTGTCACAGGTGAGTGTTCATGTTTACCACTGACTGTCACAGGAGGGCTTTCCCTGCGTACCATTGTCACAGGAGGGGTGTCCTTGGTTACCGCTGGCACAGGAGGTTTGTCCCTGGTCACCACGGACTGTCACAGGAGGGGTGTCCTTGGTTACCACTGGCCAGGTGGTGTGTCCCTGGTTACCACAGACTGTCACATGTGAGTGTTCATGGTTACCACTGACTGTCACAGGAGGGCTGTCCCTGGGTACCATTGTCACAGGAGGGGTGTCCTTGGTTACCACTGGCACAGGAGGTGTGTCCCTGGTTACCACTGACTGTCACAGGAGGGGTGTCTTGGTTACCACTGTCACAGGTGAGTGTGTCCCTGGTTACCACTGACTGTCACAGGAGGTGTGTTCCTGGTTACCACCGACTGTCACAGGCCGGTGGCCCTGGGCACTGTGAATGTCATAGTTGGGTTTCCCTGATTACCACCGACTGTCACAGATGAGTGTACATGGTTACCACTGACTGTCACCGGAGGGCTGTCCCTGGGTACCATGGTGACAGGAGGCGTGTCCTTGGTTACCACTGGCACAGAATGTGTGTCCCTGCTTACCATTGACTGTCACAAGAGGGGTGTCCTTGGTTACCATGGTCGCAGGTGGGTTTCCCTGGTTACCACCGACTGTCATATGTGCGTGTCGCTGGTAACGCCGGTCACAGGAGAGGTGTCCGTGGTTACCAGTGACTGTCACAGTAGGGGTGTCCTTGGTTACCATGGTCGCACGTGGGTTTCCCTGGTTACCACTGACTGTCACAGGAGGTGTTTTCCTGGTTACCACCGACTGTCATGGGCAGGTGCCCCTGTGCACTGTGAATGTCATAGGTTTGTTTCCCTAGTTACCACCGACTGTCTCAGGTAAGTGTACATGTTTACCGCTGACTGTCACAGGAGGGGTGTCCCTGGTTACCACTGTCACAGGTGTGTTTCCCTGGTTACCACTGACTGTAACATGTGTGTGACCCAAGTTCCCACTGTCACAAGAGGGTGTTCTCTTTACCACCGACTGTCACAGGAGGTGTGTTCCTGGTTACCACCGACTGTCACAGGCCGGTGGCCCTGGGCACTGTGAATGTCATAGTTGGGTTTCCCTGATTACCACCGACTGTCACAGATGAGTGTACATGGTTACCACTGACTGTCACCGGAGGGCTGTCCCTGGGTACCATGGTGACAGGAGGCGTGTCCTTGGTTACCACTGGCACAGAATGTGTGTCCCTGCTTACCATTGACTGTCACAAGAGGGGTGTCCTTGGTTACCATGGTCGCAGGTGGGTTTCCCTGGTTACCACCGACTGTCATATGTGCGTGTCGCTGGTAACGCCGGTCACAGGAGAGGTGTCCGTGGTTACCAGTGACTGTCACAGTAGGGGTGTCCTTGGTTACCATGGTCGCACGTGGGTTTCCCTGGTTACCACTGACTGTCACAGGAGGTGTTTTCCTGGTTACCACCGACTGTCACGGGCAGGTGTCCCTGTGCACTGTGAATGTCATATGTGTGTTTCCCTAGTTACCACCGACTGTCACAGGTAAGTGTACATGGTTACCACTGACTGTCACAGGAGGGGTGTCCCTGGTTACCACTGTCACAGGTGTGTTTCCCTGGTTACCACTGACTGTAACATGTGTGTGACCCAAGTTCCCACTGTCACAAGAGGGTGTTCTCTTTACCACCGACTGTCACAGGAGGTGTGTCCCTGGTTACCACCGACTGTCACAGGCCGGTGTCCCTGGGCACTGTGAATGTCATAGGTGGGTTTCCCTGGTTACCACCGACTGTCATATGTGCGTGTCGCTGGTAACCCCGGTCACAGGAGAGGTGTCCGTGGTTACCAGTGACTGTCACAGTAGGGGTGTCCTTGGTTACCATGGTCGCACGTGGGTTTCCCTGGTTACGAGCGACTGTCATATGTGCGTGTCCCTGGTAATCCCGGTCACAGGAGAGGTGTCCGTGGTTACCAGTGACTGTCACAGTAGGGGTGTCCTTGGTTACCATAGTCGCACGTGGGTTTCCCTGGTTACCACTGTCACAGGAGTTGTGTACCTGGTTACCACCGACTGTCACGGGCAGGTGTCCCTGTGCACTGTGAATGTCATAGGTGTGTTTCCCTAGTTACCACCGACTGTCTCAGGTAAGTGTACATGGTTACCGCTGACTGTCACAGGAGGGGTGTCCCTGGTTACCACTGTCACAGGTGTGTTTCTCTGGTTACCACTGACTGTAACATGTGTGTGACCCAAGTTCCCACTGTCACAGGAGGGGTGTTCCTCTTTACCACCGACTGTCACAGGAGGTGTGTCCCTGGTTATCACCGTCTGTCACAGGCCGGTGTCCCTGGGCACTGTGAATGTCATAGGTGGGTTTCCCTAGTTACCACCGACTGTCACAGGTAAGTGTACATGGTTACCACTGACTGTCACAGGAGGTGTGTCCCTGGTTACCACTGACTGTCACAGGAGGGGTGTCTTGGTTACCACTGTCACAGGTGAGTGTGTCCCTGGTTACCACTGACTGTCACAGGAGGTGTGTTCCTGGTTACCACCGACTGTCACAGGCCGGTGGCCCAGGGCACTGTGAATGTCATAGTTGGGTTTCCCTGATTACCACCGACTGTCACAGATGAGTGTACATGGTTACCACTGACTGTCACCGGAGGGCTGTCCCTGGGTACCATGGTGACAGGAGGCGTGTCCTTGGTTACCACTGGCACAGAATGTGCGTCCCTGCTTACCATTGACTGTCACAAGAGGGGTGTCCTTGGTTACCATGGTCGCAGGTGGGTTTCCCTGGTTACCACCGACTGTCATATGTGCGTGTCGCTGGTAATGCCGGTCACAGGAGAGGTGTCCGTGGTTACCAGCGACTGTCACAGTAGGGGTGTCCTTGGTTACCATGGTCGCAGGTGGGTTTCCCTGGTTACGAGCGACTGTCATATGTGCGTGTCCCTGGTAATCCCGGTCACAGGAGAGGTGTCCGTGTTTACCAGTGACTGTCACAGTAGGGGTGTCCTTGGTTACCATGGTCGCACGTGGGTTTCCCTGGTTACCACTGTCACAGGAGTTGTGTACCTGGTTACCACCGACTGTCACGGGCAGGTGTCCCTGTGCACTGTGAATGTCATAGGTGTGTTTCCCTAGTTACCACCGACTGTCTCAGGTAAGTGTACATGGTTACCGCTGACTGTCACAGGAGGGGTGTCCCTGGTTACCACTGTCACAGGTGTGTTTCCCTGGTTACCACTGACTGTAACATGTGTGTGACCCAAGTTCCCACTGTCACAGGAGGGGTGTTCCTCTTTACCACCGACTGTCACAGGAGGTGTGTCCCTGGTTATCACCGACTGTCACAGGCCGGTGTCCCTGGGCACTGTGAATGTCATAGGTGGGTTTCCCTGGTTACCACAGACTGTCACAGGTGAGTGTTCATGTTTACCACTGACTGTCACAGGAGGGCTTTCCCTGCGTACCATTGTCACAGGAGGGGTGTCCTTGGTTACCGCTGGCACAGGAGGTTTGTCCCTGGTCACCACGGACTGTCACAGGAGGGGTGTCCTTGGTTACCACTGGCCAGGTGGTGTGTCCCTGGTTACCACAGACTGTCACATGTGAGTGTTCATGGTTACCACTGACTGTCACAGGAGGGCTGTCCCTGGGTACCATTGTCACAGGAGGGGTGTCCTTGGTTACCACTGGCACAGGAGGTGTGTCCCTGGTTACCACTGACTGTCACAGGAGGGGTGTCTTGGTTACCACGGTCACAGGTGAGTGTGTCCCTGGTTACCACTGACTGTCACAGGAGGTGTGTTCCTGGTTACCACCGACTGTCACAGGCCGGTGGCCCTGGGCACTGTGAATGTCATAGTTGGGTTTCCCTGATTACCACCGACTGTCACAGGTGAGTGTACATGGTTACCACTGACTGTCACCGGAGGGCTGTCCCTGGGTACCATGGTGACAGGAGGCGTGTCCTTGGTTACCACTGGCACAGAATGTGTGTCCCTGCTTACCATTGACTGTCAGAAGAGGGGTGTCCTTGGTTACCATGGTCGCAGGTGGGTTTCCCTGGTTACCACCGACTGTCATATGTGCGTGTCGCTGGTAACGCCGGTCACAGGAGAGGTGTCCGTGGTTACCAGTGACTGTCACAGTAGGGGTGTCCTTGGTTACCATGGTCGCACGAGGGTTTCCCTGGTTACCACTGACTGTCACAGGAGGTGTTTTCCTGGTTACCACCGACTGTCACGGGCAGGTGTCCCTGTGCACTGTGAATGTCATATGTGTGTTTCCCTAGTTACCCCCGACTGTCACAGGTAAGTGTACATGGTTAACACTGACTGTCACAGGAGGGGTGTCCCTGGTTACCACTGTCACAGGTGTGTTTCCCTGGTTACCACTGACTGTAACATGTGTGTGACCCAAGTTCCCACTGTCACAAGAGGGTGTTCTCTTTACCACCGACTGTCACAGTAGGTGTGTCCCTGGTTACCACCGACTGTCACAGGCCGGTGTCCCTGGGCACTGTGAATGTCATAGGTGGGTTTCCCTGGTTACCACCGACTGTCATATGTGCGTGTCGCTGGTAACCCCGGTCACAGGAGAGGTGTCCGTGGTTACCAGTGACTGTCACAGTAGGGGTGTCCTTGGTTACCATGGTCGCACGTGGGTTTCCCTGGTTACGAGCGACTGTCATATGTGCGTGTCCCTGGTAATCCCGGTCACAGGAGAGGTGTCCGTGGTTACCAGTGACTGTCACAGTAGGGGTGTCCTTGGTTACCATGGTCGCACGTGGGTTTCCCTGGTTACCACTGTCACAGGAGTTGTGTACCTGGTTACCACCGACTGTCACGGGCAGGTGTCCCTGTGCACTGTGAATGTCATAGGTGTGTTTCCCTAGTTACCACCGACTGTCTCAGGTAAGTGTACATGGTTACCGCTGACTGTCACAGGAGGGGTGTCCCTGGTTACCACTGTCACAGGTGTGTTTCTCTGGTTACCACTGACTGTAAAATGTGTGTGACCCAAGTTCCCACTGTCACAGGAGGGGTGTTCCTCTTTACCACCGACTGTCACAGGAGGTGTGTCCCTGGTTATCACCGTCTGTCACAGGCCGGTGTCCCTGGGCACTGTGAATGTCATAGGTGGGTTTCCCTAGTTACCACCGACTGTCACAGGTAAGTGTACATGGTTACCACTGACTGTCACAGGAGGTGTGTCCCTGGTTACCACTGACTGTCACAGGAGGGGTGTCTTGGTTACCACTGTCACAGGTGAGTGTGTCCCTGGTTACCACTGACTGTCACAGGAGGTGTGTTCCTGGTTACCACCGACTGTCACAGGCCGGTGGCCCTGGGCACTGTGAATTTCATAGTTGGGTTTCCCTGATTACCACCGACTGTCACAGATGAGTGTACATGGTTACCACTGACTGTCACCGGAGGGCTGTCCCTGGGTACCATGGTGACAGGAGGCGTGTCCTTGGTTACCACTGGCACAGAATGTGCGTCCCTGCTTACCATTGACTGTCACAAGAGGGGTGTCCTTGGTTACCATGGTCGCAGGTGGGTTTCCCTGCTTACCATTGACTGTCACAAGAGGGGTGTCCTTGGTTACCATGGTCGCAGGTGGGTTTCCCTGGTTACCACCGACTGTCATATGTGCGTGTCGCTGGTAATGCCGGTCACAGGAGAGGTGTCCGTGGTTATCAGCGACTGTCACAGTAGGGGTGTCCTTGGTTACCATGGTCGCAGGTGGGTTTCCCTGGTTACGAGCGACTGTCATATGTGCGTGTCCCTGGTAATCCCGGTCACAGGAGAGGTGTCCGTGGTTACCAGTGACTGTCACAGTAGGGGTGTCCTTGGTTACCATGGTCGCACGTGGGTTTCCCTGGTTACCACTGTCACAGGAGTTGTGTACCTGGTTACCACCGACTGTCACGGGCAGGTGTCCCTGTGCACTGTGAATGTCATAGGTGTGTTTCCCTAGTTACCACCGACTGTCACAGGTAAGTGTACATGGTTACCACTGACTGTCACAGGAGTGGTGTCCCTGGTTACCACTGTCACAGGTGTGTTTCCCTGGTTACCACTGACTGTAACATGTGTGTGACCCAAGTTCCCACTGTCACAGGAGGGGTGTTCCTCTTTACCACCGACTGTCACAGGAGGTGTGTCCCTGGTTATCACCGACTGTCACAGGCCGGTGTCCCTGGGCACTGTGAATGTCATAGGTGGGTTTCCCTGGTTACCACAGACTGTCACAGGTGAGTGTTCATGTTTACCACTGACTGTCACAGGAGGGCTTTCCCTGCGTACCATTGTCACAGGAGGGGTGTCCTTGGTTACCGCTGGCACAGGAGGTTTGTCCCTGGTCACCACGGACTGTCACAGGAGGGGTGTCCTTGGTTACCACTGGCCAGGTGGTGTGTCCCTGGTTACCACAGACTGTCACAGGAGGTGTGTTCCTGGTTACCACCGACTGTCACAGGCCGGTGTCCCTGGGCACTGTGAATGTCATAGGTGGGTTTCCCTGGTTACCACAGACTGTCACAGGTGAGTGTTCATGGTTACCACTGACTGTCACAGGAGGGCTGTCCTTGGGTACCATTGTCACAGGAGGGGTGTCCTTGGTTACCACTGGCACAGGAGGTGTGTCCCTGGTTACCACTGACTGTCACAGGAGGGGTGTCTTGGTTACCACTGTCACAGGTGAGTGTGTCCCTGGTTACCACTGACTGTCACAGGAGGTGTGTTCCTGGTTACCACCGACTGTCACAGGCCGGTGGCCCTGGGCACTGTGAATGTCATAGTTGGGTTTCCCTGATTACCACCGACTGTCACAGATGAGTGTACATGGTTACCACTGACTGTCACCGGAGGGCTGTCCCTGGGTACCATGGTGACAGGAGGCGTGTCCTTGGTTACCACTGGCACAGAATGTGTGTCCCTGCTTACCATTGACTGTCACAAGAGGGGTGTCCTTGGTTACCATGGTCGCAGGTGGGTTTCCCTGGTTACCACCGACTGTCATATGTGCGTGTCGCTGGTAACGCCGGTCACAGGAGAGGTGTCCGTGGTTACCATCGACTGTCACAGTAGGGGTGTCCTTGGTTACCATGGTCGCAGGTGGGTTTCCCTGGTTACGAGCGACTGTCATATGTGCGTGTCCCTGGTAATCCCGGTCACAGGAGAGGTGTCCGTGGTTACCAGTGACTGTCACAGTAGGGGTGTCCTTGGTTACCATGGTCGCACGTGGGTTTCCCTGGTTACCACTGTCACAGGAGTTGTGTACCTGGTTACCACCGACTGTCACGGGCAGGTGTCCCTGTGCACTGTGAATGTCATAGGTGTGTTTCCCTAGTTACCACCGACTGTCTCAGGTAAGTGTACATGGTTACCGCTGACTGTCACAGGAGGGGTGTCCCTGGTTACCACTGTCACAGGTGTGTTTCCCTGGTTACGACTGACTGTAACATGTGTGTGACCCAAGTTCCCAATGTCACAAGAGGGTGTTCTCTTTACCACCGACTGTCACAGGAGGTGTGTCCCTGGTTACCACCGACTGTCACAGGCCGGTGTCCCTGGGCACTGTGAATGTCATAGGTGGGTTTCCCTGGTTACCACCGACTGTCACAGGTGAGTGTACATGGTTACCACTGACTGTCACCGGAGGGCTGTCCCTGGGTACCATGGTGACAGGAGGCGTGTCCTTGGTTACCACTGGCACAGAATGTGTGTCCCTGCTTACCATTGACTGTCACAAGAGGGGTGTCCTTGGTTACCATGATCGCAGGTGGGTTTCCCTGGTTACCACCGACTGTCATATGTGCGTGTCGCTGGTAACGCCGGTTACAGGAGAGGTGTCCGTGGTTACCAGTGACTGTCACAGTAGGGGTGTCCTTGGTTACCATGGTCGCACGTGGGTTTCCCTGGTTACCACTGACTGTCACAGGAGGTGTTTTCCTGGTTACCACCGACTGTCACGGGCAGGTGTCCCTGTGCACTGTGAATGTCATAGGTGTGTTTCCCTAGTTACCACCGACTGTCACAGGTAAGTGTACATGGTTAACACTGACTGTCACAGGAGGGGTGTCCCTGGTTACCACTGTCACAGGTGTGTTTCCCTGGTTACCACTGACTGTAACATGTGTGTGACCCAAGTTCCCACTGTCACAAGAGGGTGTTCTCTTTACCACCGACTGTCACAGGAGGTGTGTCGCTGGTTACCACCGACTGTCACAGGCCGGTGTCCCTGGGCACTGTGAATGTCATAGGTGGGTTTCCCTGGTTACCACCGACTGTCACAGGTGAGTGTACATGGTTACCACTGACTGTCACCGGAGGGCTGTCCCTGGGTACCATGGTGACAGGAGGCGTGTCCTTGGTTACCACTGGCACAGAATGTGTGTCCCTGCTTACCATTGACTGTCATAAGAGGGGTGTCCTTGGTTACCATGGTCGCAGGTGGGTTTCCCTGGTTACCACCGACTGTCATATGTGCGTGTCGCTGGTAACGCCGGTCACAGGAGAGGTGTCCGTGGTTACCAGTGACTGTCACAGTAGGGGTGTCCTTGGTTACCATGGTCGCAGGTGGGTTTCCCTGGTTACGAGCGACTGTCATATGTGCGTGTCCCTGGTAATCCCGGTCACAGGAGAGGTGTCCGTGGTTACCAGTGACTGTCACAGTAGGGGTGTCCTTGGTTACCATGGTCGCACGTGGGTTTCCCTGGTTACCACTGTCACAGGAGTTGTGTACCTGGTTACCACCGACTGTCACGGGCAGGTGTCCCTGTGCACTGTGAATGTCATAGGTGTGTTTCCCTAGTTACCACCGACTGTCTCAGTTAAGTGTACATGGTTACCGCTGACTGTCACAGGAGGGGTGTCCCTGGTTACCACTGTCACAGGTGTGTTTCCCTGGTTACCACTGACTGTAACATGTGTGTGACCCAAGTTCCCACTGTCACAAGAGGGTGTTCTCTTTACCACCGACTGTCACAGGAGGTGTGTCCCTGGTTACCACCGACTGTCACAGGCCGGTGTCCCTGGGCACTGTGAATGTCATAGGTGGGTTTCCCTGGTTAACACCGACTGTCATATGTGCGTGTCGCTGGTAACCCCGGTCACAGGAGAGGTGTCCGTGGTTACCAGTGACTGTCACAGTAGGGGTGTCCTTGGTTACCATGGTCGCAGGTGGGTTTCCCTGGTTACCACCGACTGTCATATGTGCGTGTCGCTGGTAAACCCGTCACAGGAGAGGTGTCCGTGGTTACCAGCGACTGTCACAGTAGGGGTGTCCTTGGTTACCATGGTCGCAGGTGGGTTTCCCTGGTTACGAGCGACTGTCATATGTGTGTGTCCCTGGTAATCCCGGTCACAGGAGAGGTGTCCGTGGTTACCAGTGACTGTCACAGTAGGGGTGTCCTTGGTTACCATGGTCGCACGTGGGTTTCCCTGGTTACCACTGTCACAGGAGTTGTGTACCTGGTTACCACCGACTGTCACGGGCAGGTGTCCCTG
This sequence comes from Rangifer tarandus platyrhynchus, assembly GCA_949782905.1. NCBI lineage: Eukaryota > Metazoa > Chordata > Mammalia > Artiodactyla > Cervidae > Rangifer > Rangifer tarandus. Next base: position 11,291 of record CATKSN020000329.1, read on the forward strand.
TGCACTGTGAATGTCATAGGTGTGTTTCCCTAGTTACCACCGACTGTCTCAGGTAAGTGTACATGGTTACCGCTGACTGTCACAGGAGGGGTGTCCCTGGTTACCACTGTCACAGGTGTGTTTCTCTGGTTACCACTGACTGTAACATGTGTGTGACCCAAGTTCCCACTGTCACAGGAGGGGTGTTCCTCTTTACCACCGACTGTCACAGGAGGTGTGTCCCTGGTTATCACCGACTGTCACAGGCCGGTGTCCCTGGGCACTGTGAATGTCATAGGTGGGTTTCCCTAGTTACCACCGACTGTCACAGGTAAGTGTACATGGTTACCACTGACTGTCACAGGAGGTGTGTCCCTGGTTACCACTGACTGTCACAGGAGGGGTGTCTTGGTTACCACTGTCACAGGTGAGTGTGTCCCTGGTTACCACTGACTGTCACAGAAGGTGTGTTCCTGGTTACCACCGACTGTCACAGGCCGGTGGCCCTGGGCACTGTGAATGTCATAGTTGGGTTTCCCTGATTACCACCGACTGTCACAGATGAGTGTACATGGTTACCACTGACTGTCACCGGAGGGCTGTCCCTGGGTACCATGGTGACAGGAGGCGTGTCCTTGGTTACCACTGGCACAGAATGTGCGTCCCTGCTTACCATTGACTGTCACAAGAGGGGTGTCCTTGGTTACCATGGTCGCAGGTGGGTTTCCCTGGTTACCACCGACTGTCATATGTGCGTGTCGCTGGTAACCCCGGTCACAGGAGAGGTGTCCGTGGTTACCAGTGACTGTCACAGTAGGGGTGTCCTTGGTTACCATGGTCGCACGTGGGTTTCCCTGGTTACCACTGACTGTCACAGGAGGTGTTTTCCTGGTTACCACCGACTGTCACGGGCAGGTGTCCCTGTGCACTGTGAATGTCATATGTGTGTTTCCCTAGTTACCACCGACTGTCACAGGTAAGTGTACATGGTTACCACTGACTGTCACAGGAGGGGTGTCCCTGGTTACCACTGTCACAGGTGTGTTTCCCTGGTTACCACTGACTGTAACATGTGTGTGACCCAAGTTCCCACTGTCACAAGAGGGTGTTCTCTTTACCACCGACTGTCACAGGAGGTGTGTCCCTGGTTACCACCGACTGTCACAGGCCGGTGTCCCTGGGCACTGTGAATGTCATAGGTGGGTTTCCCTGGTTAACACCGACTGTCATATGTGCGTGTCGCTGGTAACCCCGGTCACAGGAGAGGTGTCCGTGGTTACCAGTGACTGTCACAGTAGGGGTGTCCTTGGTTACCATGGTCGCAGGTGGGTTTCCCTGGTTACCACCGACTGTCATATGTGCGTGTCGCTGGTAAACCCGTCACAGGAGAGGTGTCCGTGGTTACCAGCGACTGTCACAGTAGGGGTGTCCTTGGTTACCATGGTCGCAGGTGGGTTTCCCTGGTTACGAGCGACTGTCATATGTGTGTGTCCCTGGTAATCCCGGTCACAGGAGAGGTGTCCGTGGTTACCAGTGACTGTCACAGTAGGGGTGTCCTTGGTTACCAAGGTCGCACGTGGGTTTCCCTGGTTACCACTGTCACAGGAGTTGTGTACCTGGTTACCACCGACTGTCACGGGCAGGTGTCCCTGTGCACTGTGAATGTCATAGGTGTGTTTCCCTAGTTACCACCGACTGTCTCAGGTAAGTGTACATGGTTACCGCTGACTGTCACAGGAGGGGTGTCCCTGGTTACCACTGTCACAGGTGTGTTTCTCTGGTTACCACTGACTGTAACATGTGTGTGACCCAAGTTCCCACTGTCACAGGAGGGGTGTTCCTCTTTACCACCGACTGTCACAGGAGGTGTGTCCCTGGTTATCACCGACTGTCACAGGCCGGTGTCCCTGGGCACTGTGAATGTCATAGGTGGGTTTCCCTAGTTACCACCGACTGTCACAGGTAAGTGTACATGGTTACCACTGACTGTCACAGGAGGTGTGTCCCTGGTTACCACTGACTGTCACAGGAGGGGTGTCTTGGTTACCACTGTCACAGGTGAGTGTGTCCCTGGTTACCACTGACTGTCACAGAAGGTGTGTTCCTGGTTACCACCGACTGTCACAGGCCGGTGGCCCTGGGCACTGTGAATGTCATAGTTGGGTTTCCCTGATTACCACCGACTGTCACAGATGAGTGTACATGGTTACCACTGACTGTCACCGGAGGGCTGTCCCTGGGTACCATGGTGACAGGAGGCGTGTCCTTGGTTACCACTGGCACAGAATGTGCGTCCCTGCTTACCATTGACTGTCACAAGAGGGGTGTCCTTGGTTACCATGGTCGCAGGTGGGTTTCCCTGGTTACCACCGACTGTCATATGTGCGTGTCGCTGGTAACCCCGGTCACAGGAGAGGTGTCCGTGGTTACCAGTGACTGTCACAGTAGGGGTGTCCTTGGTTACCATGGTCGCACGTGGGTTTCCCTGGTTACCACTGACTGTCACAGGAGGTGTTTTCCTGGTTACCACCGACTGTCACGGGCAGGTGTCCCTGTGCACTGTGAATGTCATATGTGTGTTTCCCTAGTTACCACCGACTGTCACAGGTAAGTGTACATGGTTACCACTGACTGTCACAGGAGGGGTGTCCCTGGTTACCACTGTCACAGGTGTGTTTCCCTGGTTACCACTGACTGTAACATGTGTGTGACCCAAGTTCCCACTGTCACAAGAGGGTGTTGTCTTTACCACCGACTGTCACAGGAGGTGTGTCCCTGGTTACCACCGACTGTCACAGGCCGGTGTCCCTGGGCACTGTGAATGTCATAGGTGGGTTTCCCTGGTTAACACCGACTGTCATATGTGCGTGTCGCTGGTAACCCCGGTCACAGGAGAGGTGTCCGTGGTTACCAGTGACTGTCACAGTAGGGGTGTCCTTGGTTACCATGGTCGCAGGTGGGTTTCCCTGGTTACCACCGACTGTCATATGTGCGTGTCGCTGGTAAACCCGTCACAGGAGAGGTGTCCGTGGTTACCAGCGACTGTCACAGTAGGGGTGTCCTTGGTTACCATGGTCGCAGGTGGGTTTCCCTGGTTACGAGCGACTGTCATATGTGTGTGTCCCTGGTAATCCCGGTCACAGGAGAGGTGTCCGTGGTTACCAGTGACTGTCACAGTAGGGGTGTCCTTGGTTACCATGGTCGCACGTGGGTTTCCCTGGTTACCACTGTCACAGGAGTTGTGTACCTGGTTACCACCGACTGTCACGGGCAGGTGTCCCTGTGCACTGTGAATGTCATAGGTGTGTTTCCCTAGTTACCACCGACTGTCTCAGGTAAGTGTACATGGTTACCGCTGACTGTCACAGGAGGGGTGTCCCTGGTTACCACTGTCACAGGTGTGTTTCTCTGGTTACCACTGACTGTAACATGTGTGTGACCCAAGTTCCCACTGTCACAGGAGGGGTGTTCCTCTTTACCACCGACTGTCACAGGAGGTGTGTCCCTGGTTATCACCGACTGTCACAGGCCGGTGTCCCTGGGCACTGTGAATGTCATAGGTGGGTTTCCCTAGTTACCACCGACTGTCACAGGTAAGTGTACATGGTTACCACTGACTGTCACAGGAGGTGTGTCCCTGGTTACCACTGACTGTCACAGGAGGGGTGTCTTGGTTACCACTGTCACAGGTGAGTGTGTCCCTGGTTACCACTGACTGTCACAGAAGGTGTGTTCCTGGTTACCACCGACTGTCACAGGCCGGTGGCCCTGGGCACTGTGAATGTCATAGTTGGGTTTCCCTGATTACCACCGACTGTCACAGATGAGTGTACATGGTTACCACTGACTGTCACCGGAGGGCTGTCCCTGGGTACCATGGTGACAGGAGGCGTGACCTTGGTTACCACTGGCACAGAATGTGCGTCCCTGCTTACCATTGACTGTCACAAGAGGGGTGTCCTTGGTTACCATGGTCGCAGGTGGGTTTCCCTGGTTACCACCGACTGTCATATGTGCGTGTCGCTGGTAACCCCGGTCACAGGAGAGGTGTCCGTGGTTACCAGTGACTGTCACAGTAGGGGTGTCCTTGGTTACCATGGTCGCACGTGGGTTTCCCTGGTTACCACTGACTGTCACAGGAGGTGTTTTCCTGGTTACCACCGACTGTCATGGGCAGGTGCCCCTGTGCACTGTGAATGTCATAGGTTTGTTTCCCTAGTTACCACCGACTGTCTCAGGTAAGTGTACATGTTTACCGCTGACTGTCACAGGAGGGGTGTCCCTGGTTACCACTGTCACAGGTGTGTTTCCTTGGTTACCACTGACTGTAACATGTGTGTGACCCAAGTTCCCACTGTCACAAGAGGGTGTTCTCTTTACCACCGACTGTCACAGGAGGTGTGTTCCTGGTTACCACCGACTGTCACAGGCCGGTGGCCCTGGGCACTGTGAATGTCATAGTTGGGTTTCCCTGATTACCACCGACTGTCACAGATGAGTGTACATGGTTACCACTGACTGTCACCGGAGGGCTGTCCCTGGGTACCATGGTGACAGGAGGCGTGTCCTTGGTTACCACTGGCACAGAATGTGTGTCCCTGCTTACCATTGACTGTCACAAGAGGGGTGTCCTTGGTTACCATGGTCGCAGGTGGGTTTCCCTGGTTACCACCGACTGTCATATGTGCGTGTCGCTGGTAACGCCGGTCACAGGAGAGGTGTCCGTGGTTACCAGTGACTGTCACAGTAGGGGTGTCCTTGGTTACCATGGTCGCACGTGGGTTTCCCTGGTTACCACTGACTGTCACAGGAGGTGTTTTCCTGGTTACCACCGACTGTCACGGGCAGGTGTCCCTGTGCACTGTGAATGTCATATGTGTGTTTCCCTAGTTACCACCGACTGTCACAGGTAAGTGTACATGGTTACCACTGACTGTCACAGGAGGGGTGTCCCTGGTTACCACTGTCACAGGTGTGTTTCCCTGGTTACCACTGACTGTAACATGTGTGTGACCCAAGTTCCCACTGTCACAAGAGGGTGTTCTCTTTACCACCGACTGTCACAGGAGGTGTGTCCCTGGTTACCACCGACTGTCACAGGCCGGTGTCCCTGGGCACTGTGAATGTCATAGGTGGGTTTCCCTGGTTAACACCGACTGTCATATGTGCGTGTCGCTGGTAACCCCGGTCACAGGAGAGGTGTCCGTGGTTACCAGTGACTGTCACAGTAGGGGTGTCCTTGGTTACCATGGTCGCAGGTGGGTTTCCCTGGTTACCACCGACTGTCATATGTGCGTGTCGCTGGTAAACCCGTCACAGGAGAGGTGTCCGTGGTTACCAGCGACTGTCACAGTAGGGGTGTCCTTGGTTACCATGGTCGCAGGTGGGTTTCCCTGGTTACGAGCGACTGTCATATGTGTGTGTCCCTGGTAATCCCGGTCACAGGAGAGGTGTCCGTGGTTACCAGTGACTGTCACAGTAGGGGTGTCCTTGGTTACCATGGTCGCACGTGGGTTTCCCTGGTTACCACTGTCACAGGAGTTGTGTACCTGGTTACCACCGACTGTCACGGGCAGGTGTCCCTGTGCACTGTGAATGTCATAGGTGTGTTTCCCTAGTTACCACCGACTGTCTCAGGTAAGTGTACATGGTTACCGCTGACTGTCACAGGAGGGGTGTCCCTGGTTACCACTGTCACAGGTGTGTTTCTCTGGTTACCACTGACTGTAACATGTGTGTGACCCAAGTTCCCAATGTCACAGGAGGGGTGTTCCTCTTTACCACCGACTGTCACAGGAGGTGTGTCCCTGGTTATCACCGACTGTCACAGGCCGGTGTCCCTGGGCACTGTGAATGTCATAGGTGGGTTTCCCTAGTTACCACCGACTGTCACAGGTAAGTGTACATGGTTACCACTGACTGTCACAGGAGGTGTGTCCCTGGTTACCACTGACTGTCACAGGAGGGGTGTCTTGGTTACCACTGTCACAGGTGAGTGTGTCCCTGGTTACCACTGACTGTCACAGAAGGTGTGTTCCTGGTTACCACCGACTGTCACAGGCCGGTGGCCCTGGGCACTGTGAATGTCATAGTTGGGTTTCCCTGATTACCACCGACTGTCACAGATGAGTGTACATGGTTACCACTGACTGTCACCGGAGGGCTATCCCTGGGTACCATGGTGACAGGAGGCGTGTCCTTGGTTACCACTGGCACAGAATGTGCGTCCCTGCTTACCATTGACTGTCACAAGAGGGGTGTCCTTGGTTACCATGGTCGCAGGTGGGTTTCCCTGGTTACCACCGACTGTCATATGTGCGTGTCGCTGGTAACCCCGGTCACAGGAGAGGTGTCCGTGGTTACCAGTGACTGTCACAGTAGGGGTGTCCTTGGTTACCATGGTCGCACGTGGGTTTCCCTGGTTACCACTGACTGTCACAGGAGGTGTTTTCCTGGTTACCACCGACTGTCATGGGCAGGTGCCCCTGTGCACTGTGAATGTCATAGGTTTGTTTCCCTAGTTACCACCGACTGTCTCAGGTAAGTGTACATGTTTACCGCTGACTGTCACAGGAGGGGTGTCCCTGGTTACCACTGTCACAGGTGTGTTTCCTTGGTTACCACTGACTGTAACATGTGTGTGACCCAAGTTCCCACTGTCACAAGAGGGTGTTCTCTTTACCACCGACTGTCACAGGAGGTGTGTTCCTGGTTACCACCGACTGTCACAGGCCGGTGGCCCTGGGCACTGTGAATGTCATAGTTGGGTTTCCCTGATTACCACCGACTGTCACAGATGAGTGTACATGGTTACCACTGACTGTCACCGGAGGGCTGTCCCTGGGTACCATGGTGACAGGAGGCGTGTCCTTGGTTACCACTGGCACAGAATGTGTGTCCCTGCTTACCATTGACTGTCACAAGAGGGGTGTCCTTGGTTACCATGGTCGCAGGTGGGTTTCCCTGGTTACCACCGACTGTCATATGTGCGTGTCGCTGGTAACGCCGGTCACAGGAGAGGTGTCCGTGGTTACCAGTGACTGTCACAGTAGGGGTGTCCTTGGTTACCATGGTCGCACGTGGGTTTCCCTGGTTACCACTGACTGTCACAGGAGGTGTTTTCCTGGTTACCACCGACTGTCACGGGCAGGTGTCCCTGTGCACTGTGAATGTCATATGTGTGTTTCCCTAGTTACCACCGACTGTCACAGGTAAGTGTACATGGTTACCACTGACTGTCACAGGAGGGGTGTCCCTGGTTACCACTGTCACAGGTGTGTTTCCCTGGTTACCACTGACTGTAACATGTGTGTGACCCAAGTTCCCACTGTCACAAGAGGGTGTTCTCTTTACCACCGACTGTCACAGGAGGTGTGTCCCTGGTTACCACCGACTGTCACAGGCCGGTGTCCCTGGGCACTGTGAATGTCATAGGTGGGTTTCCCTGGTTACCACCGACTGTCATATGTGCGTGTCGCTGGTAACCCCGGTCACAGGAGAGGTGTCCGTGGTTACCAGTGACTGTCACAGTAGGGGTGTCCTTGGTTACCATGGTCGCACGTGGGTTTCCCTGGTTACGAGCGACTGTCATATGTGCGTGTCCCTGGTAATCCCGGTCACAGGAGAGGTGTCCGTGGTTACCAGTGACTGTCACAGTAGGGGTGTCCTTGGTTACCATGGTCGCACGTGGGTTTCCCTGGTTACCACTGTCACAGGAGTTGTGTACCTGGTTACCACCGACTGTCACGGGCAGGTGTCCCTGTGCACTGTGAATGTCATAGGTGTGTTTCCCTAGTTACCACCGACTGTCTCAGGTAAGTGTACATGGTTACCGCTGACTGTCACAGGAGGGGTGTCCCTGGTTACCACTGTCACAGGTGTGTTTCTCTGGTTACCACTGACTGTAACATGTGTGTGACCCAAGTTCCCACTGTCACAGGAGGGGTGTTCCTCTTTACCACCGACTGTCACAGGAGGTGTGTCCCTGGTTATCACCGACTGTCACAGGCCGTTGTCCCTGGGCACTGTGAATGTCATAGGTGGGTTTCCCTAGTTACCACCGACTGTCACAGGTAAGTGTACATGGTTACCACTGACTGTCACAGGAGGTGTGTCCCTGGTTACCACTGACTGTCACAGGAGGGGTGTCTTGGTTACCACTGTCACAGGTGAGTGTGTCCCTGGTTACCACTGACTGTCACAGGAGGTGTGTTCCTGGTTACCACCGACTGTCACAGGCCGGTGGCCCTGGGCACTGTGAATGTCATAGTTGGGTTTCCCTGATTACCACCGACTGTCACAGATGAGTGTACATGGTTACCACTGACTGTCACCGGAGGGCTGTCCCTGGGTACCATGGTGACAGGAGGCGTGTCCTTGGTTACCACTGGCACAGAATGTGTGTCCCTGCTTACCATTGACTGTCACAAGAGGGGTGTCCTTGGTTACCATGGTCGCAGGTGGGTTTCCCTGGTTACCACCGACTGTCATATGTGCGTGTCGCTGGTAACGCCGGTCACAGGAGAGGTGTCCGTGGTTACCAGTGACTGTCACAGTAGGGGTGTCCTTGGTTACCATGGTCGCACGTGGGTTTCCCTGGTTACCACTGACTGTCACGGGAGGTGTTTTCCTGGTTACCACCGACTGTCACGGGCAGGTGTCCCTGTGCACTGTGAATGTCATATGTGTGTTTCCCTAGTTACCACCGACTGTCACAGGTAAGTGTACATGGTTACCACTGACTGTCACAGGAGGGGTGTCCCTGGTTACCACTGTCACAGGTGTGTTTCCCTGGTTACCACTGACTGTAACATGTGTGTGACCCAAGTTCCCACTGTCACAAGAGGGTGTTCTCTTTACCACCGACTGTCACAGGAGGTGTGTCCCTGGTTACCACCGACTGTCACAGGCCGGTGTCCCTGGGCACTGTGAATGTCATAGGTGGGTTTCCCTGGTTAACACCGACTGTCATATGTGCGTGTCGCTGGTAACCCCGGTCACAGGAGAGGTGTCCGTGGTTACCAGTGACTGTCACAGTAGGGGTGTCCTTGGTTACCATGGTCGCAGGTGGGTTTCCCTGGTTACCACCGACTGTCATATGTGCGTGTCGCTGGTAAACCCGTCACAGGAGAGGTGTCCGTGGTTACCAGCGACTGTCACAGTAGGGGTGTCCTTGGTTACCATGGTCGCAGGTGGGTTTCCCTGGTTACGAGCGACTGTCATATGTGCGTGTCGCTGGTAACGCCGGTCACAGGAGAGGTGTCCGTGGTTACCAGTGACTGTCACAGTAGGGGTGTCCTTGGTTACCATGGTCGCACGTGGGTTTCCCTGGTTACCACTGACTGTCACAGGAGGTGTTTTCCTGGTTACCACCGACTGTCATGGGCAGGTGCCCCTGTGCACTGTGAATGTCATAGGTTTGTTTCCCTAGTTACCACCGACTGTCTCAGGTAAGTGTACATGTTTACCGCTGACTGTCACAGGAGGGGTGTCCCTGGTTACCACTGTCACAGGTGTGTTTCCTTGGTTACCACTGACTGTAACATGTGTGTGACCCAAGTTCCCACTGTCACAAGAGGGTGTTCTCTTTACCACCGACTGTCACAGGAGGTGTGTTCCTGGTTACCACCGACTGTCACAGGCCGGTGGCCCTGGGCACTGTGAATGTCATAGTTGGGTTTCCCTGATTACCACCGACTGTCACAGATGAGTGTACATGGTTACCACTGACTGTCACCGGAGGGCTGTCCCTGGGTACCATGGTGACAGGAGGCGTGTCCTTGGTTACCACTGGCACAGAATGTGTGTCCCTGCTTACCATTGACTGTCACAAGAGGGGTGTCCTTGGTTACCATGGTCGCAGGTGGGTTTCCCTGGTTACCACCGACTGTCATATGTGCGTGTCGCTGGTAACGCCGGTCACAGGAGAGGTGTCCGTGGTTACCAGTGACTGTCACAGTAGGGGTGTCCTTGGTTACCATGGTCGCACGTGGGTTTCCCTGGTTACCACTGACTGTCACAGGAGGTGTTTTCCTGGTTACCACCGACTGTCACGGGCAGGTGTCCCTGTGCACTGTGAATGTCATATGTGTGTTTCCCTAGTTACCACCGACTGTCACAGGTAAGTGTACATGGTTACCACTGACTGTCACAGGAGGGGTGTCCCTGGTTACCACTGTCACAGGTGTGTTTCCCTGGTTACCACTGACTGTAACATGTGTGTGACCCAAGTTCCCACTGTCACAAGAGGGTGTTCTCTTTACCACCGACTGTCACAGGAGGTGTGTCCCTGGTTACCACCGACTTTCACAGGCCGGTGTCCCTGGGCACTGTGAATGTCATAGGTGGGTTTCCCTGGTTACCACCGACTGTCATATGTGCGTGTCGCTGGTAACCCCGGTCACAGGAGAGGTGTCCGTGGTTACCAGTGACTGTCACAGTAGGGGTGTCCTTGGTTACCATGGTCGCACGTGGATTTCCCTGGTTACGAGCGACTGTCATATGTGCGTGTCCCTGGTAATCCCGGTCACAGGAGAGGTGTCCGTGGTTACCAGTGACTGTCACAGTAGGGGTGTCCTTGGTTACCATGGTCGCACGTGGGTTTCCCTGGTTACCACTGTCACAGGAGTTGTGTACCTGGTTACCACCGACTGTCACGGGCAGGTGTCCCTGTGCACTGTGAATGTCATAGGTGTGTTTCCCTAGTTACCACCGACTGTCTCAGGTAAGTGTACATGGTTACCGCTGACTGTCACAGGAGGGGTGTCCCTGGTTACCACTGTCACAGGTGTGTTTCCCTGGTTACCACTGACTGTAACATGTGTGTGACCCAAGTTCCCACTGTCACAAGAGGGTGTTCTCTTTACCACCGACTGTCACAGGAGGTGTGTCCCTGGTTACCACCGACTGTCACAGGCCGGTGTCCCTGGGCACTGTGAATGTCATAGGTGGGTTTCCCTGGTTAACACCGACTGTCATATGTGCGTGTCGCTGGTAACCCCGGTCACAGGAGAGGTGTCCGTGGTTACCAGTGACTGTCACAGTAGGGGTGTCCTTGGTTACCATGGTCGCAGGTGGGTTTCCCTGGTTACCACCGACTGTCATATGTGCGTGTCGCTGGTAAACCCGTCACAGGAGAGGTGTCCGTGGTTACCAGCGACTGTCACAGTAGGGGTGTCCTTGGTTACCATGGTCGCAGGTGGGTTTCCCTGGTTACGAGCGACTGTCATATGTGTGTGTCCCTGGTAATCCCGGTCACAGGAGAGGTGTCCGTGGTTACCAGTGACTGTCACAGTAGGGGTGTCCTTGGTTACCATGGTCGCACGTGGGTTTCCCTGGTTACCACTGTCACAGGAGTTGTGTACCTGGTTACCACCGACTGTCACGGGCAGGTGTCCCTGTGCACTGTGAATGTCATAGGTGTGTTTCCCTAGTTACCACCGACTGTCTCAGGTAAGTGTACATGGTTACCGCTGACTGTCACAGGAGGGGTGTCCCTGGTTACCACTGTCACAGGTGTGTTTCTCTGGTTACCACTGACTGTAACATGTGTGTGACCCAAGTTCCCACTGTCACAGGAGGGGTGTTCCTCTTTACCACCGACTGTCACAGGAGGTGTGTCCCTGGTTATCACCGACTGTCACAGGCCGGTGTCCCTGGGCACTGTGAATGTCATAGGTGGGTTTCCCTAGTTACCACCGACTGTCACAGGTAAGTGTACATGGTTACCACTGACTGTCACAGGAGGTGTGTCCCTGGTTACCACTGACTGTCACAGGAGGGGTGTCTTGGTTACCACTGTCACAGGTGAGTGTGTCCCTGGTTACCACTGACTGTCACAGAAGGTGTGTTCCTGGTTACCACCGACTGTCACAGGCCGGTGGCCCTGGGCACTGTGAATGTCATAGTTGGGTTTCCCTGATTACCACCGACTGTCACAGATGAGTGTACATGGTTACCACTGACTGTCACCGGAGGGCTGTCCCTGGGTACCATGGTGACAGGAGGCGTGTCCTTGGTTACCACTGGCACAGAATGTGCGTCCCTGCTTACCATTGACTGTCACAAGAGGGGTGTCCTTGGTTACCATGGTCGCAGGTGGGTTTCCCTGGTTACCACCGACTGTCATATGTGCGTGTCGCTGGTAACCCCGGTCACAGGAGAGGTGTCCGTGGTTACCAGTGACTGTCACAGTAGGGGTGTCCTTGGTTACCATGGTCGCACGTGGGTTTCCCTGGTTACCACTGACTGTCACAGGAGGTGTTTTCCTGGTTACCACCGACTGTCACGGGCAGGTGTCCCTGTGCACTGTGAATGTCATATGTGTGTTTCCCTAGTTACCACCGACTGTCACAGGTAAGTGTACATGGTTACCACTGACTGTCACAGGAGGGGTGTCCCTGGTTACCACTGTCACAGGTGTGTTTCCCTGGTTACCACTGACTGTAACATGTGTGTGACCCAAGTTCCCACTGTCACAAGAGGGTGTTCTCTTTACCACCGACTGTCACAGGAGGTGTGTCCCTGGTTACCACCGACTGTCACAGGCCGGTGTCCCTGGGCACTGTGAATGTCATAGGTGGGTTTCCCTGGTTAACACCGACTGTCATATGTGCGTGTCGCTGGTAACCCCGGTCACAGGAGAGGTGTCCGTGGTTACCAGTGACTGTCACAGTAGGGGTGTCCTTGGTTACCATGGTCGCAGGTGGGTTTCCCTGGTTACCACCGACTGTCATATGTGCGTGTCGCTGGTAAACCCGTCACAGGAGAGGTGTCCGTGGTTACCAGCGACTGTCACAGTAGGGGTGTCCTTGGTTACCATGGTCGCAGGTGGGTTTCCCTGGTTACGAGCGACTGTCATATGTGTGTGTCCCTGGTAATCCCGGTCACAGGAGAGGTGTCCGTGGTTACCAGTGACTGTCACAGTAGGGGTGTCCTTGGTTACCATGGTCGCACGTGGGTTTCCCTGGTTACCACTGTCACAGGAGTTGTGTACCTGGTTACCACCGACTGTCACGGGCAGGTGTCCCTGTGCACTGTGAATGTCATAGGTGTGTTTCCCTAGTTACCACCGACTGTCTCAGGTAAGTGTACATGGTTACCGCTGACTGTCACAGGAGGGGTGTCCCTGGTTACCACTGTCACAGGTGTGTTTCTCTGGTTACCACTGACTGTAACATGTGTGTGACCCAAGTTCCCACTGTCACAGGAGGGGTGTTCCTCTTTACCACCGACTGTCACAGGAGGTGTGTCCCTGGTTATCACCGACTGTCACAGGCCGGTGTCCCTGGGCACTGTGAATGTCATAGGTGGGTTTCCCTAGTTACCACCGACTGTCACAGGTAAGTGTACATGGTTACCACTGACTGTCACAGGAGGTGTGTCCCTGGTTACCACTGACTGTCACAGGAGGGGTGTCTTGGTTACCACTGTCACAGGTGAGTGTGTCCCTGGTTACCACTGACTGTCACAGAAGGTGTGTTCCTGGTTACCACCGACTGTCACAGGCCGGTGGCCCTGGGCACTGTGAATGTCATAGTTGGGTTTCCCTGATTACCACCGACTGTCACAGATGAGTGTACATGGTTACCACTGACTGTCACCGGAGGGCTGTCCCTGGGTACCATGGTGACAGGAGGCGTGTCCTTGGTTACCACTGGCACAGAATGTGCGTCCCTGCTTACCATTGACTGTCACAAGAGGGGTGTCCTTGGTTACCATGGTCGCAGGTGGGTTTCCCTGGTTACCACCGACTGTCATATGTGCGTGTCGCTGGTAACCCCGGTCACAGGAGAGGTGTCCGTGGTTACCAGTGACTGTCACAGTAGGGGTGTCCTTGGTTACCATGGTCGCACGTGGGTTTCCCTGGTTACCACTGACTGTCACAGGAGGTGTTTTCCTGGTTACCACCGACTGTCACGGGCAGGTGTCCCTGTGCACTGTGAATGTCATATGTGTGTTTCCCTAGTTACCACCGACTGTCACAGGTAAGTGTACATGGTTACCACTGACTGTCACAGGAGGGGTGTCCCTGGTTACCACTGTCACAGGTGTGTTTCCCTGGTTACCACTGACTGTAACATGTGTGTGACCCAAGTTCCCACTGTCACAAGAGGGTGTTGTCTTTACCACCGACTGTCACAGGAGGTGTGTCCCTGGTTACCACCGACTGTCACAGGCCGGTGTCCCTGGGCACTGTGAATGTCATAGGTGGGTTTCCCTGGTTAACACCGACTGTCATATGTGCGTGTCGCTGGTAACCCCGGTCACAGGAGAGGTGTCCGTGGTTACCAGTGACTGTCACAGTAGGGGTGTCCTTGGTTACCATGGTCGCAGGTGGGTTTCCCTGGTTACCACCGACTGTCATATGTGCGTGTCGCTGGTAAACCCGTCACAGGAGAGGTGTCCGTGGTTACCAGCGACTGTCACAGTAGGGGTGTCCTTGGTTACCATGGTCGCAGGTGGGTTTCCCTGGTTACGAGCGACTGTCATATGTGTGTGTCCCTGGTAATCCCGGTCACAGGAGAGGTGTCCGTGGTTACCAGTGACTGTCACAGTAGGGGTGTCCTTGGTTACCATGGTCGCACGTGGGTTTCCCTGGTTACCACTGTCACAGGAGTTGTGTACCTGGTTACCACCGACTGTCACGGGCAGGTGTCCCTGTGCACTGTGAATGTCATAGGTGTGTTTCCCTAGTTACCACCGACTGTCTCAGGTAAGTGTACATGGTTACCGCTGACTGTCACAGGAGGGGTGTCCCTGGTTACCACTGTCACAGGTGTGTTTCTCTGGTTACCACTGACTGTAACATGTGTGTGACCCAAGTTCCCACTGTCACAGGAGGGGTGTTCCTCTTTACCACCGACTGTCACAGGAGGTGTGTCCCTGGTTATCACCGACTGTCACAGGCCGGTGTCCCTGGGCACTGTGAATGTCATAGGTGGGTTTCCCTAGTTACCACCGACTGTCACAGGTAAGTGTACATGGTTACCACTGACTGTCACAGGAGGTGTGTCCCTGGTTACCACTGACTGTCACAGGAGGGGTGTCTTGGTTACCACTGTCACAGGTGAGTGTGTCCCTGGTTACCACTGACTGTCACAGAAGGTGTGTTCCTGGTTACCACCGACTGTCACAGGCCGGTGGCCCTGGGCACTGTGAATGTCATAGTTGGGTTTCCCTGATTACCACCGACTGTCACAGATGAGTGTACATGGTTACCACTGACTGTCACCGGAGGGCTGTCCCTGGGTACCATGGTGACAGGAGGCGTGTCCTTGGTTACCACTGGCACAGAATGTGCGTCCCTGCTTACCATTGACTGTCACAAGAGGGGTGTCCTTGGTTACCATGGTCGCAGGTGGGTTTCCCTGGTTACCACCGACTGTCATATGTGCGTGTCGCTGGTAACCCCGGTCACAGGAGAGGTGTCCGTGGTTACCAGTGACTGTCACAGTAGGGGTGTCCTTGGTTACCATGGTCGCACGTGGGTTTCCCTGGTTACCACTGACTGTCACAGGAGGTGTTTTCCTGGTTACCACCGACTGTCATGGGCAGGTGCCCCTGTGCACTGTGAATGTCATAGGTTTGTTTCCCTAGTTACCACCGACTGTCTCAGGTAAGTGTACATGTTTACCGCTGACTGTCACAGGAGGGGTGTCCCTGGTTACCACTGTCACAGGTGTGTTTCCTTGGTTACCACTGACTGTAACATGTGTGTGACCCAAGTTCCCACTGTCACAAGAGGGTGTTCTCTTTACCACCGACTGTCACAGGAGGTGTGTTCCTGGTTACCACCGACTGTCACAGGCCGGTGGCCCTGGGCACTGTGAATGTCATAGTTGGGTTTCCCTGATTACCACCGACTGTCACAGATGAGTGTACATGGTTACCACTGACTGTCACCGGAGGGCTGTCCCTGGGTACCATGGTGACAGGAGGCGTGTCCTTGGTTACCACTGGCACAGAATGTGTGTCCCTGCTTACCATTGACTGTCACAAGAGGGGTGTCCTTGGTTACCATGGTCGCAGGTGGGTTTCCCTGGTTACCACCGACTGTCATATGTGCGTGTCGCTGGTAACGCCGGTCACAGGAGAGGTGTCCGTGGTTACCAGTGACTGTCACAGTAGGGGTGTCCTTGGTTACCATGGTCGCACGTGGGTTTCCCTGGTTACCACTGACTGTCACAGGAGGTGTTTTCCTGGTTACCACCGACTGTCACGGGCAGGTGTCCCTGTGCACTGTGAATGTCATATGTGTGTTTCCCTAGTTACCACCGACTGTCACAGGTAAGTGTACATGGTTACCACTGACTGTCACAGGAGGGGTGTCCCTGGTTACCACTGTCACAGGTGTGTTTCCCTGGTTACCACTGACTGTAACATGTGTGTGACCCAAGTTCCCACTGTCACAAGAGGGTGTTCTCTTTACCACCGACTGTCACAGGAGGTGTGTCCCTGGTTACCACCGACTGTCACAGGCC
>CATKSN020000330.1:0-27749 GCA_949782905.1 Rangifer tarandus platyrhynchus
CGTGTGCTTTCTGGGTCTACACTGCTCAGATTCCAGGTTGCTCTGCAGGGTACTGTCCAAAATGGGCCCTGCATTTCCTGCACTTCCCAGGTTCAAGTTGCTCAGGTTCAGGTTTTTGGGTACACCACAAAGGCACAGACTCAGTTGCACGTGCATTTTGTTCCTTTCCCAGGTCCCAGCAGCTCAGGTGACCAGGGGCTTGGTGAGTACACTGTCCCAAGTGGGCTGTGCATCTTAATCACCTCCTGGGTGCAGACCACTCAGTTTACTGGGTGCGCCGTGAGAGCACCATCTCAGGTGTGTCATGTGTCTCCTCTGGGGAGCTGATCTCAAGCTATGACCCTCCTGGCAGATGTCAACAGTCCAGGACTCCAGGAAGACATGGTTAGCAACTGGTAGCCTGCTCACAGTTTGGTGGAGGATGCCGGTCTCTGGGGCTGAGACTTCCCCTTACCTTCTGGCTCTGGCTGTCACACACGTGCCTCTCTGCCTCTTGTTGGGAGAGGGGCCTATAGGCAGTTGGCTAGTTCTCCTTTGGTATTTGTTCAATCTTTTGTTCTCCTTTCGAAGAGAATGAGCTGCCTTCCTGGGTGCCTGGTGTCCTCCACCAGCATTCAGAAATTGTTTTTTGGAAGTTGCTCAGTGTTCAGATGATCTTTAGATGAAATTGTCGGGGAGAATGTGGTCTCCCAGTTCTATTCCTCTGCCACCTTGAGACTGCCCCCCTGGGTCTTGTTTATGTATCCATTCAGCCAGTCTGGGTCTTTTGGTTGGAACATTTAATCCATGTATATTTAGAGTAATTATTGATATATATGTTCCTATTGCCATTTTCTTAATTGCTTGGTGTTGATTTTGTAGATCATTTTTCTTCTCTTGTATTTCTTGACTGTATAAGTCCCTTTAACATTTGTTGTAAAGCTGGTTTTGTGGTAATGAATTCTCTTACCTGTTGCTCATCTGAAAAGCTTTTTATTTCTTCATCAATTCTGAAGGAGACCCTTGCCAGGTACAGTAATCTTTGTTGTAGATTTTTCTCTTTCATTGCTTTATATATATCCTGCCATTCCCTTCTGGCCTGCAGAGTTTCTGTTGAAAGATCAGCTGTTAAACATATGGGGTTTCTGCTGTATGTAACTTGTGGCTTTTAACTTGCTACTTTTAATATTCTTTCTTTGTGTTTACTCTTTCTTTGTTTGATTAGTATGTATCTTGGCATGTTTCTCCTTGGGTTTAACCTGAATGTGACTGTTTGCACCTTTTGGGCTTGATTGACTATTTCCTTTTCCATGTTGGGAATTTTTCAACTATAATCTCCTCAAAAATTTTCTCATTCCCTTTCTTTTTCTCTCTACTTCTCGGGCCCCTATGATTACAATATTGGTGCATTTAATATTGTTTAAGAGGTCTCTGAGACTATCTTCAGTTCTTTTCATTCTTTTTACTTTATTCTGCTCTTCAGCAGTTGTTTCCACCATTTTATCTTTCAACTCACTGATCTGTATTCTGCTTCAGATATCCTGCTATTGATTCCTTCTAGAGTGTTTTTTTTTATTTCAGTAATTGTGTTGTTTGACTCTGTATGTTTATTCTTTAATTTTTCTAGATCTCTGTTAATTGATTCTTGCATTTTCTCCATGCCGTTTTCAGGGTTTTGTTCATCGTTACTATCATTATTCTGAATTCTTTTCAGGCAGTTTGCCTGTTTCCTCTTCATTAAGTTCAACTTTTGTGTTTCTAGTTTGTTCTTTTATTTGTGCAGCATTTCTGTGCTACTTCTTCATTTTCCTAGGCTTATTGTGTTTGAGGTCTCCGTTTCCCAGCCTTCAAATTTAAGTTGTTTCTTCCTTTTAGTTTCTGCCCTCCTAAGTTTGGTCCAGTGGTTTGTGTAAGCTTTGAATTGGGTGAGATTTGTGCTGAGTTTTTTTTTTTTCCCTTCTCATGTGCAGGGCTGAGTGAGGTGGTAATCCTGTCTGTTGATGATTGGGTTTCTTTTTTTGTCTTATTTGCTGTTTGGATGAGGTGTCCTTCACTGGGTGTGACTGGTGGTTGGGTGATGCCAGGTCTTGTATTCAAGTGGCTTACTTAGTGTGAATGAGTTCTCACTATTTGATACTCCCTAGAGTTAGGAGTTCTCTGGTTGTATAGGGTATTGGAGTCAGTGCTCCCACTCCAACGGCTCAGGGCTGGATCACTGGCCAGGAATATTGTTACAACAGGCAGTTTGTTATGGCATTAAGTTAGATTAAAATAAATATCCAAAAAAAAAGAGAGAGAGAAACAGAATATGAACCCCAGACTAATGGCAGTTAAACTGTCAGGCAAATAATAATTAAAATAATGGAATATACACATATATTCCAATACATGGGAATATATACATATATATCAGCAAAATCAAAACAGTCCAACAAAAATAATGTACAATAGACTGACCTAGCAAACAAAGGAAACCAAAAATTATATCTGCTGGGAGCCAGCACACGAGATCCCACCCATGACAAGGTCATGAGGAGAAGACTTGACATGCAAGGCAAATCAGGACTTCAGGGATTTTGAAAATCTTCCCCGGCACTCACCTTAAAGATGATATCTGTCTTTCTGATGCTTGCTATATTAGACTACTCCCTAATTTCTGTGACACAGGTAGAAGGCCTTCCCTGATCTCTTTCCAAACAAATCAACTTAGAACTTTAATCAATATGTCCCCTGGATGGAGGTATCCGATAAGATTATCCAGGATGAATGAAGAGTTTCAATTTAGACCCCTTTGCTGGCATTCTAGTCTGCTTGCCAAAAGAGTACTAGTGCACATGACTGCTCACAACACCTTAATCATAAACAGCATAAAGAACCTCATCACACAGAAGGCCTTAATAGGCACAGAGCCCTTCCGGGGTGAGGAAGCCCCATTAGAGAACACAAAATATATTATTCTAAAAGTGGTTATTGTGTCAACGCCTGCTTGCTGTGTTTTTGCTCTTAATGTGCTGAGGTTGTGCAGTGGAAACTTTTGTTAATATAGCTAAAGATTTAGAAAAATAAGAGTTTAGCCCTAGTGTGGAACCAATAATAGTCAATTTTAACCAGGAATGCTAAACAGGGGCTGTCTCACCAGAGCTGCAGAGTCTTTGTGTGGTAAACCTTTTAGATAAATTTAACCGATAACTTCTGCAAAAAGGACTGACCTTTGTGTTAACAGGATTGTATATCTACTATGTTGCAACCTGCTGTACCATGAAACTGCAACTTTTCTGTTTTCTGTTAAGCTCAAGGCAAAATGGAACAATAGAGAATAGATTACGGAAAACAGCTTTGCATTCATCTAGGTCATAAAATGTCAATAGGCCCCAAGGCCAGAAGATAATGTACAAAAATCCACTATGGAAAAAGACTCTCATAAACAAAGAAAGTATGCAGAAAAACATCCTGGTTTCATAAAGGGCAAACTGACGTAATGTTAAACTAACTCTATGCTTATCTTTCACCTCCCCTTAGAAATGTACTAACTTAAGATATAAAAGCTATGGTGAAAAATAAAGCGCTGCCAGACCCTGCTGCACACCCCAGTCTTATCTCTCTCCTTCTCTCTCTCTCTCTCGCTGATGCCGTTCATCCTGAGGGTACCCCTGGATCCTGCTGAGGCTGGACCCCAGCATATATCTATGAGTTAAAAATAAAGGTAACTAAAGCACAAACTGGAAAACAAAACTAAAGCAGCGTACCAAGTGGGGATGAAACCAATGAAGATAAAACTAACAAAATGTTGAGAGGAAAGGAAAGAAAGAAAAGAAAGAAAGAATAGATATGCAGAGTTAAATAGAGATAGATGAACAAGATTTGCAAACATTAAAGTTAAACTGCAATGGGACAAGAAGAGTGGAAAGGCAAACCATGCAATAAATGTAGAAAAATATGTTTTAAAAATTAAAAATTAAAACAATAAAAAATTGAAAAGAATAAAACAATCACAAATAATGGGAAAAAAGGAAAACTCCAAAGAACTGCAAAAGCCCAACATAGAAGGCAGAGGTTTATAACAAGACTAATAAGTGTGACTGAATATACACATATACATATACACCCATAAGCAAAATCAAAACACTCCAGTCAAATAGTGAAGAAAGGAAAGCAAAAATTATATATACCAGGGCAGAACCACCTGAATCACAAACTTGAAAACAAAACTAGAGCAAGGTGCCAATTGGAGAATAAAGCATTGAAAATAAATCTAACAAATATGTGGAGACGAAAGGAAAGAAAGGAAAAAACACACATTCAAAATTAAATAGAGGTATATAAAGAAGATTTATTTACATTAAAGAGTAACTGAACAGGGAAAAGAACAGTAGGAAAAGTAAACAAAGAATAAGTGAAGAAAAAAATAATAGGTTTAAAAAATGAAAAAAAATAAAATTAGAAAGAGAGATGTTTTTTTAAAGGAAAACTCCACAGAATTGCAAAAGCTGAACGTAGAGACAGAGGTTTATAACAACAATAAAAATGTGACTGTGGGGGAAAAAAAGCTCAAAAGCTTAATTAGATTTCATAGTGCCAATAAAATTGGCAACTACAACGGGGGGGTGGGGGCAGGAAGGAAAGAAAAACAAAAAACAGAATTGAAAAGAATCTACAGAGCACGCCAAAACATGAGAATAATACATGTTTTCCTTGAGTCACTGCTAACAGAGTCCTTTCCCTCGCTGGAAGTCACAGTCCACCTCACCTCCCTAGGATGCCCTCCAAAACTGTGCTGATCTCTGGACCTGATTTGGGGGTTGCTCAGATTCTAATATGGTACTACTCCTATATGTTCTTGCCTCCAATGTTCACAGCTATCAGAACTAGGGCATTTTCTTTTGTGGGAGATCAGCCAATGTCCTTTTATATATTCCATAGACACAGAGTCTGCCTAGTTGATCATATGGATTTAATCTGCAGCTTGTACAGGTGGTAGGAAGGTTTTGGGTCTTCTTCCTTAGCAACACTGCCCCTGGGTTTCCATTGTGGTTTTATTTCCACCTCTACATGTGGATCATCCACTGGGGTTTGTGCTTGAGGCTTCCCTGGAGGACTTGGGTTTGCCCCTGTGAGGCCAGATTTGGAGGTGCAACTGCTTGGGTCACAGGGTTTCTGGCAGCACCAGGTACTCAGGGGAGTTGGTGGCTAGGGCAGCAGGAAATATAGTGCTCTAGAAGGGTATGTCAACCAGTATTGGCCAATACGCACCAGGATTCTTGTATGTAGAAGCCCCCTCCCTGAGAGAGAAGCCTGGCAGGCCACAGTCTACAGTGTCGCAAAGAGTCGGACACTACCTAAGTGACCATGTACACATAGACACAAGATGATTTGGCCTCTGGCAGCTCTTCCCCAGTAAGAGTTGATCATGAAAGTGGCTCAGTTTCTTGACTTATGGGGACCCTGGTGGCGCCAAGTGTGCAGGGACATGGACTGCCTCTGCCACAGGAGTTTTGTCCCTACCAGAGCCTTTTCCCCAGCATCTTGTAGCTGGCAATCAGGAGGCCTCTTTCACCACTCTTTCTCCATAGCTCCACTCTTTTTCAGGCACTTAGAGGGCTCCCTTGCCTGGGGTACTTCTCTGGTGTTTGGAGCATCAGGCACATAGAGGGGCCCCCTGGGTGGGGTCCTACTCTGTAGAACGGTGAGTCAGGCACTTGATGGGCCAGCCTCTCTATTGTTCAGCTGCCTATGCTGCTGGGTGCGGAGAGGGAGGCTATGGTGATGACTCCACCCACTACGATTGACTCAGCAGTATCCCCTTGCTTCCATGGTGCCTGGTGTTCCTCCACAGGCATTTCCCACCCTGATCTCCTCCCTCACATCCTATCAGTCCGTCTCTCTGCAGTCAACAGCAGCCCTCGCCCTGGGGCTGCTCCACAATCCCCAAACTCCAACTCCCAACTGCTTTGCCTTCTAGGGGACCTGTGTCCCTGTCTGGAGTGTGTGTGACTGTGGCAAGGACTGTCTGATTCGCATTCCATTTAGGCCACCACAGATCAGTTGTTTCACTCTCAGCCTAAAATATTTCTCCTCTGATCCAGACAGTTGCTCCCATGTGGGGATCGGACACCGACTTCAGTTCTCCCACCCACCGAGGGCAGGTCCAGGCCTATTAACACTCCTGTTTTTCCCCCTAGTTCTTTCATCCTAACAAATTTTGTGGTTCTATATATTCCTTCCCACTGGTCACGTACTCCTGTCAGGTCTCAGCTGGTGTTCTGCAAGCATTTCTGTGTCTGAGGGTGTATTCCTGATGCATCTGTGGAGAGAAATGTACTCCATGTCCAGCTACTGTTCTGCCATCTTGTTCATCTCAACTTTTTGACTATTAGAAATAAGACTGCTATGAACATTCATGTGCACATCTTTGGGTAAACATGTTTTACACATAGTGAGGTGACCATGAGTCCTAGACTTGAAGCAAGAGAGCTCCACGTGG
Source organism: Rangifer tarandus platyrhynchus (assembly GCA_949782905.1). Lineage (NCBI taxonomy): Eukaryota > Metazoa > Chordata > Mammalia > Artiodactyla > Cervidae > Rangifer > Rangifer tarandus. The sequence continues at coordinate 6,461 of CATKSN020000330.1, forward strand.
AGAAAGGGCAAATGTATTCAGTGCAGTCTCACAGACTGAAGACAGTGCTTTCAGACTGGAAACTAGAAGACTGAGGAGAGATACGTGAACAGTGGGAAAAGGAGGTGGATGGAAAAGGTTTCTGGTAGGTGGCCCAGACTTAAATGGTCCTCAAGGTGCTTTAAGACCACCTTGTAGGAGGAAAGTGGAATGATTCTCATTTCCACAGACACTTCAGTATAGCCTAATTATCATGGAAGGATTTTAGGCAAGATATTAAAAACTAGATAATGGTGAAATATGAGAGAGGACAGAATCAGAGCCTGAATACTATGGCTGTAGGGAAGGTTTGGAGGAGACACACTCGCCCTGCCTTGTGATCCATCAGAGTTGACTTAGATGAGTATGGCAGGTGAGTTTGGAGGGCTCTTTAGGGGCATTAAAAATTCCTTATTTCACCCACCAAATCTCCCACCAAATCATCTGAGTTGCTCCCCATTCTCCCCTAGAGGTGTCAGGATTGAGCCTTGTGATGTCAATTCTCACCATTGGCTGGGGAAGTGACTTGCTGAACTCATAAAGCATAAGAGTGTGAACCCCTGGGGAGGGGTATATAGAGGGGTGCTCAGGGGCTCTGGAGCAGACCACTGGGAGTCTTCAAAATGACTAAGGTGACTCGGAGGCCACAAGGCTCTAGAGCAGTTATGGAACAACCGACTGCAGATACCCAGGAGGAAAAGATGAAAACCTCCTGTCAACTGAGGTCCACAAAAGTGTCAAGGTGAGCTGAACCCACCCAAGCTCCTCTTGCCAGTTGACACTGCCCCATGAGACCCCCTCCCCTGTCCTTGCCTGGCACATAACCCTTCTCTGGCCATACTCCTTCTCCTGAAGCCATCATTCCCATCCATCTTCACCCTCTTCCTCAAACAAATGCCGTTCTGTTCTCCCTCTCTTGTTTACTCCAGGTGGCCAGGGTAACCATGAGGGTGAATAAGCTGTCTGGTCCTCAGCTCTGTTTTGTTCGTTGGAAGATTTTTGATTACAGCTTCAATTTCCATGCTTGTGATGGGTCTGTTGAGATTATTTCTTCCTGGTTCAGTTTTGGAAGGTTATACTTTTCTAAGAATTTGTTCATTTCTTCCAAGTTGTCCATTTTATTGCCATATAGCTGCTGATAGTAGTCTCTTGTGATCCTTTGCATTTCCGTGTTGTCTGCTGTGATTTCTCCATATTCATTTCTAATTTTGGTGATTTGATTCTTCTCCCTTTCTTTCTTGATGAGTCTGGCTAACGGTTTGCCAATTTTAGTTATCTTCTCAAAGAACCAGCTTTTACTTTTGTTGATTTTTGCTATACTCTCTTTTGATTTCTTTTTGTTTATTTCTGCCCTACTTTTTATGATTTCTTCCCTTCTTCTAACCCTGGGGTTCTTCACTTCTTCGTTTTCTAGTTGCTTTAGGTGTAAAGTTAGGTCATTTATTTGATTTTTCTCTTGTTTATTAAGATAAACTTGTATTTCTATGAACTTTCCCCTTAGCACTGCTTTTACTGAATCCCAAAGGTTTTCAGTTGTCGTGTTTTCATTTTCATTTGTTTCTATGCACATTTTGTTTCTTTTCTGATTTTTTCTCTTATATGTTGCTTATTCAGAAGTATGTTGTTTAGCCTCCATATGTTTGTATTTTTAATAGTGTTTCCCCCTGTAGTTGACATCTAATCTTACCACATTGTGATCAGAAAAGGTGCTTGAAATGATTTTGATATTTTTTCAATTTAACAAGGCTAGATTTATAGCCCAGAATGTGATCTATCCTGGGGAATGTTTCGTGTGCACTTGGGAAAAAGGTGAAATTGATTGTTTTGGTGTGAAATGTCATTTTGATATCAATTAGGTCTAACTGCTCCATTGTATCATTTAAAGTTTGTGTTTCCTTGCTAATTTTCTGCTTGGTTGATCTATCCATAGGTGTGAGTGGGGTATTAAAGTCTCCCACTATTATTGTGTTATTGTTAATTTTCCCTTTTGTACTTACTAGCATTTGCCTTACATATTGAAGTGCTCCTATGTTGGTGCATATATATTTATAATTGTTATATCTTCTTCTTAGATTGATCCTTTGATCATTATGTACTGGCCTTCTTTGTCTCTTTTCATGTCCTTTATTTCAAAGTCTATTTTAACTTATATGAGTATCACTACTCCTAATTTCTATTGCTCACCTTTTGCATGAAACACCTTTTTCCAGCCCTTTACTTCCAGTCTGTATGTGTACCTTGGTTTGAGGACGGTTTCTTTTAGACAGTATATATAGTGGTCTGATTTTGTAAGCATTTTACAATACTTCCTTTTCCATCTATCTATCCATTTGTCCATCCCTCTATACAATCAACAATCAATCTTTTTCCTTGGTGCATTCTGTGGTAAATTGAAGACATCAGTATGTGTCTCTTCATGTATCTCAGCAAGCCTGCCATTAAGTAGTGAGATGTGTTTGTTTACAGCAAGTTTCTTTGGATATTAACTTTACACACAATGAAATATAGCAATCTTTTATTTCCTCAGTCATGCTACTTTTTAATTGAAGTATAGTTGATATACAATGTTGTGTTAATTTCTGCTTTACAGTGAAGTGATTCAGCTATACACATATATGTGTATATATACATTGTGTGTGGATCTCTATATATATACACATTCTTTTATTTAATTTTTTTTTTTTGCTACACTGTGCAGCAAGTAGGATTAGTTCCCTGACCAGGGTTTGAAGTTGCATCCCCTGAAGTGGAAGTCTGGAGTCTTAACCCCTGGAATGCCAGGGAAGTCCCATATATATATATATATTTTTTTCATTATGATTTAACATAGGATACTGAATATAGTTCTCTGTGCTCTACAGTAGGAACTTGTGAATCCATTGCATATACTCTAGTTTATATCTCTTAACCCCAATCTCTTACTCCATTTCTCCCCCAATTCTCTCTGCCTTGGAAGTCATAAGTCTGTTTTTATGTCTATGAGTGTGTTTCTGTTTCATACGTATGTTCATTTGTGTCTTATCTTAGATTCCACATTTAAATGATATCATTTGGTACTTGTGTTTCCCTGTGTGCCTCATTTCACTTACTATGATCATCTCTCGGTCCATGCATGTTGACTCAAATGGCTTTATTGTTGTAGCTGTACATATTCTTGTATCCTTTGAACCATACATAGAAATATTCGTCTATGCTTATTTTCCCAGATATATTATTAAAAGGTGTGTAGTAAACCACTCTTGGTATAGTACATGCATTTTGAGGCTGTATTAGGATTTTATATGCATATGTCAGTCAGTTCACTTCAGTTGCTCAGTTGTGTCCAACTCTCTGTGACCCCATGGACTGTTGCATGCCAGGCTTCCCTGTCCATCATGTACTACCTGAGCCTGCTCAAACTCAGGTCCATCGAGTGGGTGATGCCACCCAACCAGCTCATCCTCTGTCATCCGCTTCTCCTCCTGCCTTCAATCCTTCCCAGCATCAGGGACTTTTCCAATGAGTCAGTTCTTCACATCAGGTGGCCAAAGAATTGAAGTTTCAGCTTCAGCATCAGTCTTTCCAATGAATATCCAGGAATAACACCCTTAAGGATTGACTGGTTTGATTTCCTTGCAATCCATGGGGCTCTCCAGAGTATATATGGGTATGAATAAATATTTATTGTGCTTATGTTTCATCTTTTGGAGAAACAGAAGAATACTTATGAATATAAGTCAAAAATGTCAATGTATTCCTTTATATGTACATGTAGGTATGAATAAATGTTTCCTATGCATATGATGCCCTCTCAAGGAGAAACAGAAAAATGCTAACGAATGTAATTTATAAAATCCAAATGTATTCACTCATATGTATATGTGTAGCACAGAAACTGTCTTCAATGCTCTGTGGTGACCTAAGTTGGAAGGAAATTTAAAAAAGAGGTTATGTTTATACACACACATGCCTGATATGCTTTGCAGTACAGCAGAAAGTAACACAACCTTATTAAGCAACTACATGTGTACATAGTGTAGGCTCCATTAACTGGAAGTTCTAGATGAAGCAAAATAATCTAAACTAATAGAACTGAGAACAGGGGTTGCATGGGGGAAGGACATTGTGGGGAAGTGTACTAAAGCGATTCTTTAGGATGATGGGGGAAAAAATGCAGTGAGCATTAGATATATAATCTTGGTGATATTACAGAAATATGTATGCAATGCAAATTCCAAACAGGGTATTACTAAGTGGCTCCATGCAATTATAAATTTACTAGATAACGTCAAATTGTCCTTCAGAAATTTGCATCACACTATGCTTTCACATCACTGCTGAAACACTCATTTTCCAATTCTTCATCATCAATTTGGAGGAAATATTTGGCATTTTTCAAATTTCTCATTGAACTTTGGCAATTTACATGGTGAGAAATTGTATTCCATTATTGTTTTGGTTTGCATTTCTTTTATTACCAATTAGTTTCCACATTTCTTCCTGATTTTCAGTAATTTTTTTTTTCTGGGTAATTTGTATTTCTCTGTACCATGGTTTACTTCACGATTCTCTTCTATTGGGTTTTTCATCTTCTTTTCTTATTTTAACTTTGGACTCTGCATAAATGAGGTATATGAGTCCTTTGTCAGCTCTCTTCCAAATAGTTTTCAATTGTCATTTTATAATTCTTTGTTTATTGTGTATTCAGCCATGCAGGAATTTTACTACAAAGAAAGTTATGCAAATTTTCCCTTTTAAGCTTCTGGCAAAGATCATGTGAAATAATAAATTTAAATAATTGCCCAAAACTCTAGGAAGCTAGAGGGTGTGGTTAAAAGAATCAGGAGGGGGCCAACTCTGTCTGAATTGCTCCCCATCCTCCCCTAGAGATATCAGAATGGGGCTTTGTGACATCAAGGCTCACCCAGGGCCACCATTGGCTGGGGAAGTCACTTGCTGACCTCATAAAGCATAAGGGTGTGGCCCCCTAGGGAGGGGTATATATAGGGGTGCTCAGGGGCTCTGGAGCAGACCACTGGGAGTCTTCAGAATGACTAAGGTGACTGGGAAGCCACAAGGTTCTAGAGCTGTTATGGAACAGCCAACTCTAGATACCCAGGAGGAAAAGATGAAGACCTCCTGTCAACTGAGGTCCAAAGGAAGTGTCAAGGTGAGCTGAACCCACCTAAGTGCCTCATGTCTTTCTCTGTTTGACTTATTTAGTATGATCATCTCTAGGTCCATCCATGTTGAAAACAAATATCATTATTTCATTCTTTCTTATGGCTAATATTCCATTTTATGCATAATATATCTGTCTTTATCCATTCACCTATCTATGGGCATTTAAGGTTGTTTCCATAGCAAATAAGTCTTTGCTACTGTACATTGTGCTACTATAAATACTGTTGTGCATATCACTTTTCTGATGGGAGTTTTCACCTTACTGGATATATGCTGACTAGTGAGATTGTTGGATCATATGGTAACTGTATTTTTAGAGTTTTTAAAAAAACTCTATACCGGGGAGGGAGTTGGGAGGGAGTTTCAAAAGGGAGGGTATATATGTATACATATGACTGATTCATGTTGAGGTTTGACAGAAAACAACAAAATTCTGTAAAGCAGTTATCCTTCAATAAAAAACTAAAAATTAATTGTAAAAGAAATGTTTACTGTTTTCTATAGTGGCTGCATCAGTTTCTTGACTTTCATGTGTAGGATGTTGTTAATTTTCCTGCAGTACATGATTGGCTTACATGTGTTTTTCAAAATCTGTTTTTTTTTTTTCCTTAAATACTCTTAGGAGTGGAGTTGACAGACCATATGGTCAGTCTCTTGTGTTCTTTAAAGGCACTTTGTAGTGACGTTTATAATGGCTCCTACCAAATATACCCCACTAGTACCATAAAGATTCCCCTTTAAAAATGTTTCTCTACCATGTCTTTGTATAATATTTGATACTTCTTCACTACTCAGAGTTGATACCTCATTAGTATGGTTTGTATATCTGTAATAATACACTGGGTTTCCCAGCTAGCAGTGTCATAAAGAATCCTCCTACACAGGCAGGAGTCAAAGGAGATGTGATTTGGGAAGTTCCCCTGGAGGAGGAAATGACAACTCACTCCAGAATTCTTGCCTGAAAAATTCCATGGACAGAAGAACTTGGTGGGCTATGGTCTCTGGGATCACAAAGAGGTGAACTCAAAAGTGTTCACAGTAATTCACTATAATGAGCATATTTCATGTGCTTTTAAAGAAATACTGAGAATTGTATTTACCTGTTGATATTTGCCTCCAGATACAGTGTGCTCGTTGACATTTTTCATTCACAGGAGACTGCTAGCAATTTTTGAAAAACAGATATCATTTAAAGCCCAGCAGCCTTGGGAATATTAAGTGACTATATTTTGGTTTTATTAAAAGCACTGTGAGCTGTATTTAACTGTTGATGTTTTCTTCCTGAGAGTGTCCTGGATTGTCTTTTTCACTTTTTTTTTTTTTTTTTGGATGAGTGACTCCTGTCATGTTCAAGGGTAGGTGTCATGTCGAGTCCAGCAATAGGACCTTGGGAATATCATATGTCCATCAGTGATAGTTTTAAGGCTGCTGATACAGAGAAAACCCTCCTTGCTGCAAGGCTTTATTATTCACTCCTCTTTTAGGATGGTCTGTTCTGCCTAAAAGTTTTTATCAGGCCTGGAAGTACATTTGAGTAGAATGAGCCAGAGGATGCTACCAAACCTGGTGTCTCCTCACTCTTGGATCTCTGAAGTAAATGTTCTTATTCTCTTTAAGTTGAAGTCAAGGATGAGTAGGTTTTACGTGTACAGATTCTTGTTCTGAGACACTGAGACTACTCTATGTATTCAGCTGTGCTTGCTTTTCCCTACATATTATTGGAAATTGTTTCATCTACCACTATCACTGCAATAGATTTACATGGATTTTGTATTTCATATGTATCTGTGGGAAGAAATTAATACCAAGTTCCAGATGTATCCCTTCCATCCACCAAGGTACTCAGCCACCCATAAGTTTCTTGCCAGGTTGGATGTCCATCTCACATTTGTGTGGGTGCTCACTGCAGTGGATTTTTGTATCCCAAAACTCCATTGTATCTCATGATGTTTCTTGAATTGATCCTTCACTCAGTGTGATGATCTCTGGATTTATCTCTATTGCTGAAGATGGCCTACTTTCAAATTTCAATCCTTGATTCAAAATTCGTTCCAGACCCATATCACACTTCTATATCCATTCCTCTGTCCAGGTACACGATATCAACTTTCATCTTTTTGATGTTCTGAATGGTGTGGCAGAATCCATTTTAGCGTGGGTGGTGTTTGAAATATGTTCATGTCTGAAATACTCCAGGAGAGGATCTGATTTATCATGCTGTCTCTACCTCTTTATTTATTTATTTTTCTCTCATGGGAGTGCACTATTCTAGTCATGTTCATAGTGGCTCTTACCATGTCCATCCCACAAGTACCCTAAAGCATCCACTGTACTAATGCTACTCTACCATTGATGTCATGTCCAGCATTTGACAGTGGCCTTTTCCCATGCTCAGGCAGAGGTGATAATGTCCTCGCAGCTTAGATGTTTGTATCTCTTAGAATTCACCCTATGTGCCCATTGTCATGTGCTTTTATAAAAAACATGGGATTGTGTATACCTCTTCATATCCTCTTCCTGTTAGCTTCTCCTGTGTTTACTTTATTAATTTCCCCCTCTGTGAGCCCGGGAAATTTGTTAAGGGTGGGTATCAGTTGGAGCTCAGCACCCTTGTGAATAGTGTGGCCATCAGCAAGCATTTTAAGGTTGCTGTTAGAGAAAATGTCCACAAGGCGACAGCATTTTTTCATTCCCTCCTCTTGTTCCTATGGTAACAGTAGCCTCGGAGGTTATTCCAGGCCTGGTTGTAAATAAGAGTAGAATGAGGCACAGGATGACACCAAAAGCTTTTGTCTCTAGCCTTTGAGGTTTGTCTTTAAGTCTAACTTTATTTCTTATTTAAGACTCTTCACACCATTGTAGTCATTGCAGAGTAACTTTTTCTCCTTCCTTGCCACGGATACCTGGAGGTATTCAACTGTCGTTATTATCATAGCTATCTTTTAGAATCTGTTGAGGACATGTCTTTTGATACAGGAGGTCCATGTGGATTATGAATTGCATAGGCATTTGTGGGTACAACTTTATTCCAGTCTTCACCTTTCAGCCTCTCACCCACCGATACCCTTTGCTCACTGTAATTTTGTTACCAGGAATATAAGTCCAGTTCCCTTTTGTTTGGGTACTCATCTCCATCAATATGTTTTTTAATCGCCTCTGGAAGGTATATGTTGTGATTTGTCTTTAGTCTGCCCTTCTTTACTTACTGTGATTCACTCTAGATTTCTGCATATCCCTGAAAATGGCATTTTTTTTGCATTTTCATAATGTCAGAGTCATATTTCATTGTGGCTCTATGTCCAATTTCTTTCTCTTTTCACTTGCAGCCAACGATTCTCTTTCCTTTCATCTCTTGGGCATTGTGAATGCTGCTTAAGTGCATTTTTGTGGGGGTGGGGGTGTGGGCATGTTTTCCATGATCTGTTGGTTTCTCAAATGCTCTGGGATTGGAACCACAACGTGATATCATGTGTCCCATTTTGTGATTCCAGGGCATTTTGACAGTCTTACCCATCAATGTTCTGGTCGCTTATCTACCACCAGTGGCATATAAGGGACGCTTTACTAATATTGCTCTACTCTTTCTTGTCTATAGAGTTTTGGATAATGGCCTGTTTGGTTTCTCACTAGTGCTATTGCATTGCAGTTTAATTTTTCGTATCACTGATTATGAAGCAAATGAGGCACATTTCCAGAGGCTTCTTTCTAAGCACTGACCGGCATTTACCTGTTGAAGTTTCCTTCCTTATCGTGTGATGTGTTCTTGTTTTTATTTCTGTGTGCTACCCTTGGCCATTTTGCAAGGGTAGGTGTCATTTAGAGCCTGGTCGCCTAGTGAATAATCAGTGTCTATCAGCCTAAGGTTTATGGCTGCTGCTCCCGAAGGTGGCCACCAGGCGGCAGCATTTCTTCGGGTTCTTCTCTTGTTACTACGGTAACTGCATCTTTAGAGGTATGAGCAATTTCTGCTTGTAAATGAGAGTCGAATGAACCAGAGGAAGCTGTGCCCCCCGACCCCGAAATCTTGTGTTTCCTTCATTCTCGGTTTTCTTGCAGTTCATATTTCTTGTTTAATGAAGCTGATGTACAGAGTTGCCTTTGCTGTGGCTGTACCAATTCTTGCTCCCTTACACCAATACACAGAGGCATTCAGCAGTGTTTATTTCCTCCGACCTGCTCTCAGAAAGTGTGTAGTATATCACTCTTGCTAAGTCGGTCCCTGTGGATTATGTATGTGACAGGTATTTGTGGGAATCCATGAATTTCAGCCTACCAATGTAAGCCTTCCTCTCACCCACTGCCTTTGATAAACATCAGGGTGTTCCCAGCACTGATGGGAACCCATTCAACCTCAGTTGGTGTACTCACTGGCAGCAATATTGTCTGTCCAGTTTGAAAAGTAAATGCTATGGCACAGCTCTCATCTGCCCTTCTTCACTGACTCTGATTATCACCACAATTATCTGTACCTCTGACAATGACATTATTTCCTTGTTTCAATGCCTGAGTCATATTCCATCATGAACCCAAATCCCATTCCTTGATCCATTCATCTCTTCTCACTGTGCACTTTCTTTACATTCATCTCTGGGCACAGGGAATGCTGCTGCAGTACATGCTCTCTTGCCTGTGGTTTTCAAAACCTGTGTATTTCTGAAGTATCTTAGGAGTGGAAAGGCCTAGTCATACTGTCTCTTTTGTTTCTGTAAAGTCACATGGGCACTGATTTTTATACTGGCTCTTCCCATTGATATGCCCTCACTAGGATAAAAGGATCCCCCTCTCTAATGTTAACCTACCATTTCTGGTCTGGACCATTTTCCATGGTGGCCTTTTCCAGTGCTCTGATTTGACACCTCGTGGCAGTTTAGATTTTGTGTCTCTGATAAGAAACCCTGTTGAGTACTATTCATGGGCTTTTCACACTATTCATAGGGTTTTTGGTTTTTGAAAGCACTTTGAGTTGTATTTTCCTGGTTATGTTTACTTCCAGAGTGTGTCCCGGTTTTGTTTTGGTTTTGGTTTGTTTCTAATATTATTATTATTATGTTTGATGTGTGACCCCTGACATGTTGAAGGGTAGATGTCATGTTGAGTCCAGCGGCCTTGTGAATATCAGATGGACATCAGCAATAGTTTGAAGGCTGCGGTTACAGAGAAAAGCCTCCATGCTGCAAGGATGTTTTTATTCCCTCCTCTTGTAGGATGGCTACTGTTGTCTTAGTGTTTTTGTCATGCTTGGTTGTATATGAGAGTAGAATTATCCAGAGAAGCCACCAAACCTGGTGTCTCCTCACTCTCCTTGGCTCAGCCCACCTTATCTTAACTCCCCTTAGCTTAGCTCTCCTTAGCTCAGCTCTCCTTACCTCAGCTGTCCGTAGCTCTCCTTAACTTAGCTCTCCTTAGTTTAGCTCTCCTAAGCTCAGCCCTCCTAGCTGTCCTTAGTGGAGCCCTCCTTAGGATAGCTATCATTAGCTCTGCTCTCCATAACTTTCCTTAGCTCAGCCCTCCTTGGTATAGCTATGATTAGCTCAACTCTCCTTAGCTTAGATTTCCTTAACACCACTCTCTTCTCATTAGCTTAGCTCTCCTTACCTTGGTTCTCCATAGTTCAACTCTCCTTAGCACAGCCCACTTTAGGATAGCTATCATTGGCTCAGCTCTCCTTCAGTCAGTCAGTTCAGTCACTCAGTCTTGTCCGACTCGTTGCAACCCCTTGGACTGCAGCACACTTGGCCTCTCTGTCCATCACCAACTCCTGGAGTTTACTCAAACTCATGTTCGAGTCGGTGATGCCATCCAACCATCTCATTCTCTCTTGTCCCCTTCTCCCCCTGCTTTCAATCTTTCCCAGCATCAGGCTCTTCTTGAATGAGTCAATTCTTCACATCAGGTGGCTAAAATATTGGGATTTCAGCTTCACCATCAGTCCTTCCAATGAATATTCAGAACTGATTTCCTTTAGGATGGACTGGTTGGATCTCCTTGCAGTCCAAGGGACTCTCAAGTCTTCTCCAATACCACAGTTCAAAGGCATCAGTTCTTCAGCACTCAGCTTTCTCTGTAGTCCAACTCAAACATCCATACATTACTACTGGAAAAACCATAGCTTTGACTACACAGATCTTTGTTGGCAAAGTGATGTCTCTGCTTTTTAATTTGCTGCCTATATTGGTCATGACTTTTCTTCTAAGGAGTAAGCATTGTTTCATTTCATAGATTTAGTCACCATCTGCAGTGATTTTGGAGCCCTAAAAATAAAATATGTCACTGTTTCCACTGTTTTCCTATCTATTTGCCATGAAGTGATGGGACCAGATGCCATGATCTTAGTTTTCTGAATGTTGAGTCTTAAGCCAACATTTTCACACTTTTCTTTCACTTTCATAAAGAGGCTCTTTAGTTCTTCTTCACTTTCTGCATAAGGGTGGTATCATCTGCATATCTGAGATTATTGACGTTTCTCCCAGCATTCTTGATTCCAGCTTGTCCTTCATTCAGGCCAGCATTTCTCATGAAGTACTCTGCATATAAGTTAAATAAGCAGGGTGACAATATACAGCCTCGACATACTCCTTTCCCTATTTGGAACCGGTCTGTTCCATGTCCAGTTTTAACTGTTGCTTCCTGACCTGCATACAGGTTTCTCAAGAAGAAGGTCAGCTGGTCTGCTATTCCCGTCTCCTGAAGAATTTCCCAAAGTTTGTTGTGATCCACTCAAAGTCTTTGGCACAGTCAATAAAGCAGAATTAGATGTTTTTCTGGAACTCTCTTGCTTTTTGATGATCAAACAGATGTTTCAATTTGATCTCTGGTTCCTCTGCCTTTTCTAAATCCAGACTGAACATCTGGAAGTTCATGGTTCACATACAGTTGAAGCCTGGCTTGGAGAATTTTGAGCACTGTTTTACTAGTGTGTGAGATGCGTGCAATTGTGCAGTAGTTTGAGCATTCCTTGACATTGCCTTAAGGATTGGAATGAAAACTGAACTTTGCCAGTCCTGTGGCCACTGCTGAGTTTTCCAAATTTGCTGGCATATTGAGAGCAGTGCTTTCACAGCAACATCTTTTAGGATTTGAAATAGCTCAGCTGAAAGATCCCCAATGCTTACCACCTGAGGACCCCAGTTCCTTCAGCCCTTGTGATCTAGATCTCCTCAAGTCAAGTGACTTTTCCCTTAGACATAGATCCCATGTTATGCCCAGATTTTTCTGAGTCCCCAGACAGAGATCCTCAAAACCCTTCTTGGAGAAATATTCCCTCTCCTGCACTGGAAGAGAGCCCTGTTTTCAGCCTGACCCCAGTCTAGAAGTTACAGCCTTCCAGGTCTCCTCTAGACTCCCTCCGTCACCCAAAGACACATCCCTCCCAGCGCCTTTCCTCAGAGCAGCCGAACTGTAGAACCAAAGAAACCAAATCTAATTCACATTAGGCTGGTCTGTCATAGCTGGTCAGGATCCGTCCTTCCCACCAATACCCTCACCCTGACTTTCCCCTCATCTTCCTGCCCTGGACACTCCACCCAAGGAAGACAGACCAGGCTCTGGACAGTGGTCTGGGCTTTCTCAGCGTCTTCTTCTTCCACAGGCACCTTGACCCTGATGCAGTCCCATGACCGTGAGCAGGTCTCCAGAGGAGAGTACTGGAGGAGATGCTGGGAGAACAGAATGGAAGCCCACAGTGAGAGGCAGAGGCAACAAAGTCCACCTCTACACCAGCTCTACAGGAAGGATATGGAGCTGGTCCCTGAAAGACCACAGACTGCTTGCTTGGACAGTTGAGTGAACTTCTCTGTGAACATACACAGGATGGGAATGCCTGGTCCTGTCTGAGATGGTGGGGTGGAGTGGGACAAACCAGGATACTAGCATTGCCAACTGCTCTGTGTCCAGGGAGAGTTAGGAAAATGCTCAGTGTTTGCTCAGTTAAGCAGGACACAGTCAGGAAGAGAAGTCTTCATCCCTGTCTCACAGAGACCATTCATTAGGTTCAGGCTACTCCCTGCACAAATGGCGGAGGAGAAGGCCCAGTTCTAAGGTCTGACTTATATCAGTAAACAACTGATGAAATGTATTATTTTCCTTAGGCCAAAGTCGCTTTCAAAGACATTTCCAAGTCTTTCAAATACTTCTCCAAGGAAGAATGGGCAGAGATGGCAGAATGGGGAAACATCTGATATGGGAATGTGAAAAGGAACTATGAAGTGCTGGGTGCCTGTGAGCCTGGGAAACATGAAACAGGTCTTCACCCTCAGGGTTCACTTGGCCCGCTCTTAGGTGGCTTCATCTGCTCACAGTTCCCTTTTGTGTAGAGGCTAACCTGGAGGAAATGTTTATAGTTTTGTACCAAAGGGAGGTTGACCCTGAAGTGCAGAGCTCACCTCTGGCCTTGTCTTACATTCTCCTAGCCCATCTACCGATTCCCCTGACTTTGTAACACTTCCCATTGCTTCTTTGCTCTGTGCCTCTTTCTTAGTACAAGTATTTTGCTTCTTTTCAGGTCTCTGAGCCCCTCAACCAGCTTTCATGCATCACCATAGGCAGGTCATCAAATCCCAGGTAAATGACACTGAGGATTCTGATGAAGAATGGACAGCAAGGCAGCAAGGTGAGGGGCCAGGATGATTTAAAAGTGTCTTCCTGAAACCAGCCTGGGCTTAGGTCTCAACTGCATCTCAGACATTAGCAAAGAAAACATGATTTCCAGCATTCTGAAGTAGTTGTGGCCAAATATTGACATCAGCCTGAATGAAGGTTTTCAGGTTTTCCAGTGTAATTCTCAAAAGTTTTATGTTTAAAATTTATCATTCTTTTTAAAAAGAATTATTTTTGCTAAACATTGTTAATGAAAGGCAATTAAAGAAATCTTAGACTATAAATTTGCCAAAGAGATCCATAATACTAATCTCATAATAATTCAGTTATTGGATTAAATCTCTTAGAAGAGGAAATTATTAACATATTATGATAAGATTCATTATATATGTATGTATATAAAATAACACCACATGATCTTCTTACCCTAAGGTGAAACTAATTCTTTGTTTCGATTCTGGGAAAGGACTTGAGAGAACTATTTATTCTCCCTGATCTTTCCCACATTTCACTGACAAGAGACAGCATCAGGTAAATAAAAATGAAGTACAATCATTATAAAATAGAAGTGAGCAGCTCTCTTGCTCTTCTGCTGCTCAAAGAGTTTAGAAGAGGTCATCTGCCTAGACTGGAGAAAACAATTTAGATCATTCTATGGTTCTCCATCTATGGGTTTCTGTTCTCCCAGATTTTTAAAAAGTATTTATTTAATTTTGGATGCACTGGGTCTTCGCTGCAGTGCAGGGGCTTTCTCTGGTTGCACGACTGGCTTCTCATTGCAGAGCACATGCAGGCTCAGTAGTTTGTGACACACAGGCTTAGTTGCCCCACAGAAAGTGGAATCTTCCTGGACCAGTGATCGAACCTATGTCCTCTGCATGAGCAGGCAGATTCTCATTCACTGTGCCACGAGGGAAATCCATCTGTTCCCTTAGGTTATTAAAACTCGTGCAAGAGACATCAAAACCATAGGTTTTGACATGAAGAGAGATACTTCATAGGGAACACATACCCCATGGTTCACCATACCCCTACAGAACTTTATTGACCTTCTTAACAATTTCTGAGTGTAGGGTACACTCTTGCGAACTGTGTACACATTGCTCTACAGCAAGTCTGTAGAAAATTTTCATCGTGCATGATTGAAGCCCTATACCCATTGAGCAACAATTCTCCAATTCTTCCTCCTCACAGACTTGGCAACCAAAATTATATTTTCTGCTTCCATGGATTTGATTATTGTAGATACCTCATAAAAGTGGAATCATGCAATATTTGTCATTTTTTGATGGGCTCATTTCACTTAACATAACATCACCAAGGCCCATCCTTGATGTAGCATATGACAAAATTCTTTTTTAGGGCTTCAAAACATTCCATTGTGTGCATGTGTATATAATATATATAAGGTATATATAATCTTTATCTGTTTATCCACCAATGAACATTTAGACTGCTTTCACATCTTGCCAATTGGGAATAATGCTGCAATGACCATAGATGTGCACACTATTTATTCAAGATCTCACTTTCAATTTTTATGGAAATATACTCTAGAGTTAGATTGCTAGATCATACAGCAGTTGCAAATTTCTGAGGAAACTCCATACTGTTTTCTATAAAGGTTGCAACATTTTACATTTCCAACAAAAGTGTATAAGTGTTCCAATTTCTCCATATCCTTACCAACCTTGCTATTGTCTTTTTATTCATATTGGTCATCACAGAAGGTATGAGATAATTTATGGTGTGGTTTAAATTTATATTTCTCTATTGATTAGTAATATTGAGCATCTTTTCATATGTTTGTTGGCCATTTGTGTATCTTCTTTGGAGAAATGTTTGTTCACTTCCTTCTCCCACTGGGTTAGTCAGCTCAGGCTGCCATAAGAAAACAGACTGCATGGCTTAAACCACAGAATTTGTTTTCTTCCAATTCTGGAGCATGGAAGCTTGATATCAGGGTGCCATCATGGTCAATCTGGTTCTTTTCCTGGCTTATAGGTAGCCTTCATATTGGTGTATGCTTATCAACCTCTTATCAGATACATATTGTACAAACATTTTCTGCCGTCCTGTAGGTGGTCTGTTCACTCCTTTCCTTTGTTTCACTCTGTTCCTCTTGTTTCACTCTGTGTCTTGGCTGCACAGAGGTTTTAAGGTTAATGTAGTCTCATTTGTCTATTTTTACTTTGTTACTACTTTTGCACTTGGTATCAGATCTAAGGAATCGTTGCTGATTCATTGTCATGAAGCTTCACCCTTATTTTCTTCTAAGAGTCTTATCAAGTCTTACATTTAGGTCTTTAAACCAGTCTGAATTGATTTTTCTTCATGATTTAAAATCTTCGTTATTTTGCATATTGGATAGTTTGTTTCCCCAGGACCATTCATTACAGGGATTAAACTTTCCCTGATGTCTTGACACCTTTGATGAATTTCATTAGACCATGTTTCCAAGAGTTTACTTCTGGCTGGCTATTCTGTTCCACTGATTGGTATGTCTGTCTTTATGCCAGTGGGCTTCCTCAGTGGCTCAGCAGGTGAAGAATCTGCCTTCAATGCAGGAGACACAAGACATGTGGGTTCAATCCATGAGTTAAGAAGATCCCCTGGAGAAGGAAATGGCATTCCCTTCCAGTATTCTTGCCTGAAAAATCCCCTGGACAGAGGAGCCTGGTGGGCTACAGTCCAAAAGGTTGCAAGGAGTCAACACGACTGAGTGACTAAGCATGCACTTTATGCCGAAACTACACTCTTTTGGTTACTGTACCTTTGTAATATGTTCTGAAATCAGAAGCCTCCAGCTTTGCTGTTCTTTCTAAGTTTGTTTTGCCTATTTGGGGTTCTCTGAGATTCCGTATTAACTGTAGGATGGATTTTCTATATCTGAAAAAAATTCCATTTGGATTTTAATAGGAACTGCATTGAAGCATTAAATTGCTTGGGTAGTATGAACAGCTGAATAATATTGTCACCAAATCCATAAACGTGAGACACCTTTCTATTTACTTGTGTCAGATTCATTTCAATAATACTTTGTAGTTTTCAATGTATAAGTCTTTTATCTCCATAAGGTCACTCCCAATTATTTCATTCTTTTTGATACTATTATAAATAAGGTTCTCGGGGTTTCTCTGGTGGTCCAGTGTCTCAGACTCCACAGTCCCCATGCAGAGAACTTGGGTTTAATCTGGTCTGGGAACTAGATCCCACATGCTGCAACAAAGACCTGCCACAAATAAATAAACAAAAATAATTTTTTTTTTAATTTAAACTTAGCTCCAGACTATAGCTTTAAAAAATGAAAAATAAATAGGATTATTTTCTTATTTTCCTTTTTGGAATGGTCATTGTTCATGCATGGAAAGATATTTGCATGTTGATTTTTGTATTATGCAACTTTCTGTGCAGGTTTTGTGTGTGCATGTGCGTCAGTGGAATTGTAAAGCTTTTCTGCACATATAATCATGCCCTCTGGGAACAGACATAATTTTACTTCTTTCTTTCCAAATGGAAGCCTTTGGTTTCCTTTTCTAATCTAATGCCCTGGCTAGGACTTCTAATATTATGTTGAATAGAAGTGTTGAGAATGGGCATCCTTGCCTGTTTTTTCTTGATCTTAGAAGGTTTCAGCTTTTCACTGATGACTATCATGTTAGGGATAGACTTTTCATATATGACCTTTATTATATTGCAGTCATTTCCTTCTGTTTCTACTTTGTTGAGTATTTTTGTCATGAAAGGCTAGTAAATTTGTTAGATACTTTATGGACATAAGATGAAGCACAGATGAAGTTTCATATATATATTTTTTTAATTTTGAGAAAATTATGTAATGCTCCCATTGGAAGCATAGGAGTTGATCATACAGAAATCACTTTCCATTCCTCCTTTGGTAATTCTTGTCCTTGTCACTCTCTGGCTCAGAATCCTGTGTCCTTAATTAGAATGTCCAGCCAAAACACTGATTCTCATCATTTTTTAGGTAAACATTCTTGGATGGCCTTCAGAGCGGAGCACAGCAAACACCAGAAGGTGAGTATTTCCCAAATCCTGTTGACAAAAATCCTCCTCATGGATCCATTTGCAGGTGAGAATAGGAGAAAACACAGAGATCCTGGAGACTGCTGCCTTCCTGTCCTGAATCTTTAGCACAATGTCTGATATCATCACCATCTTTATAGTTAGTAAGAACCACAATGATATTAAGCTGTACTATTGTTACATTATTTTCACAATAGTTCAGACTTTAAGTATTTTATGTGAATAAACTTACTTAAAAATTAAAACAATCCTACAGTACCTCTAAGTAGGTATATAGCTATCACCATTATAGATCAAGAAATTGAGGTAAAAAATGTTTAATTATGTATCACTGGTAGTGCAATCTAATCCAAAGCACCTTCTCCTAACTGGTTGAAACGTCCACAGTTCCATAAAGTTTATTCATATATCTTATTGATACATCTTTATATCATTCATCTGAGAGATGTTTTCAACCTCAGTTCTTTTGTGCTGTGCTAGTGAGGGATATGCTAAGACATCTGACTAAGGGAAGCTTAAGGACGTGTTGGGCAGTTTGTAAAGTGGACGGTCCAAGATGAAGAAGCTTAAGGACATGCTGGACAGTTTGTAGAGTGGATGGTCCAAGATAAAGAAGGCGACATGTTCCCTACCTTACAGCCTCCCACTTCAATAAGAAGAAGCAACTCGCAGCCCTGACAAGCCTCAAGTTTATGACTGAAAACAACAAATAATAAAATAACTGAAGGACTTCACATAGGTTACCTGCTTTTGAGTAGAAACTCATCATCTGGACAAGATTTCAAATGCTGATTCTTGTAGGAGGAAGTCACAAGTCCTTTCTCTGAGCTCTGATTAGACAACTCTCCTGTTTGGAATAATTTGTTCAGCCTGCCCCTGTGTTGTGAGCTTTGAGAGCCTAGCCCATACCCGTAAATTCTCAGAAGTCCAGGTCCAGCTCAAAGTCCCTGAGGGCCCCCTAAATGTTTTGTGAATGAGTGACCCCACATTTAAACATTCATCTAGGAATAAGAAGGTCAAGGAATGCTGAAGACAGTATTTAGTGCAGTTTTAGTATATATTTATATATTCATTTAGTTAATTATTAAATTATATTATTTAGTTATTAAATTAATTATCATAAATTAATTATTTAAATTATAATGGTTAATTATTACAATTAACAATTAATATTAACTTTGAAATAATGTGGCTATAATTAAAAATAATTAACTACACACTATAATGTGTAATATACTTAATTTTAAGTATACTTAATTAATATTAATTAATGACTAATATGATCAATCATTATAATTAATAACCACCAATTATTAAATTATATTGTTAATTGCATTTATTAATATATAATATATTACATATGTTTATATTTTAGCATATATTTATATTTAGTATATATTCAAATATAGAGGCAGTTGAGGGGATATATTGATGGGAAGGACGTAGGATCAAATTCATACTGTATTAAATAGCTCACACAACGATTTGTTGAATGTTATTACATTTCATGTTCACTATAACATTAAGAATTAGAATATATACCAATTTATGGATGAGAAAACTGAGGAGAACCAACTAGTCATAAAGCCTTGTTCAAGCAGATTTGATGAGGCCAGCTACTTTAATTCCGAACATTGTCTCTAAGAGGACATGGCAACCTGCAACTTTCAGCTCATTTTCTTTATTGTCTAAATGAGTTTCTGCCGATTGTCTTTTCTCTTCTCAATCTCACTGCTTTGTCACCTTATTTTCCAGATGTGTTTTGTCCCCTCTGTAATTATCCATAGATCCTGTTCCATCAAAGCTCCAATAATTAATAGAAAATCCACCAGATTTCTCTGTAAACCCTTACCTCCAGCTATTCTCCCTGCCTTGCTCTCA
Organism: Rangifer tarandus platyrhynchus; assembly: GCA_949782905.1. Classification (NCBI taxonomy): domain Eukaryota; kingdom Metazoa; phylum Chordata; class Mammalia; order Artiodactyla; family Cervidae; genus Rangifer; species Rangifer tarandus. The sequence continues at coordinate 26,165 of CATKSN020000330.1, forward strand.
CTTTTATGCAGAAAGTTGAAGGGAAAGAACCTTAAGACATGAATTCTAGTTTTGATTCACTACCCACTTAGGTCCTTGTTTTACACTCCAGTGTTCAGACCACACCCTCCACCAGCAATTTCCAAGAATTTTCAAAGTATTAACTAAAGTTATGCATGTGAAAACACTTCATACAGTCCTAAAGAACTAAAGAAATGCATGTTGTCTTTTACTCACACAGAAGGCAATGTCCAGAGGACCATTAAGTAAGGTTTCTAGTTTGAAAAAATTGCCGGGAGCAGCAAAATTGCTGAAATGAGTGGCTCCAAGCAGGCTCAGAAACCAGTACCCCATCCCAGAGAAGCAAGGACCCCTGCACAGCACCCCAGACAAAAAGTCAGTAAGCAAAAATTTGGGGAATTCCTCTAATTAGTTCCTCTAATCCCTGTAGAAAAGCTAATAAGTATGGCCTAGGTATGTGGCATGGACTTTGGGTAGGCGCTGCTTTAAGCTGGACTGATCTGAGACATGAAGCTAGCACTGGGGCCTTGGGAAAATCTTATACATTTTATGCAGTCCTGACTGCTTCTCTGTAAAATGAAGATAAGGATACATAATTCATACAGTGTTTGAAAGCATTATATTAAATGTAAAAGTGCTGAGACCTACAAGTAGTTCAATAAGTCCAGTTGTGATAATAGGGACCATACTGTGTTACTGTTTATGCCCAGACCTCTGCTTAATCCCTCACGTGCCATGTGCCCTTGACGTTTATTTTCTGTGTAGATGTTTCAGTGAACTATCTTCTAAGTAAGAAGGTTGGGGAATTAAACCTACTAACAGGAAGTGCAGGAAGCTAACACTGAACTGGGCAGCTGTGGTCAGTGTGGAGCCTCAATCTCCTGAGCCAGTAGCTAAAGACAGAACAAGCAAAGTATAAAGAAGGGACTTCCTGGTGGTTAAGTGGTTAAGACTCCATGCTTCCACTGCAGGAGGTGTGGGTTCCATCACTGGTCAGGAAACTAAGATCCCACAAGCCATGCAGTGTGGCCAGTAGATAAATAATGTAAAACTAAAACATAAAAATACAAAAGTAAAAGTTTGAAAAATACATGTGAAAAAAGTTTTAACAAAGTGTATAGATGGACAAGTTCGAGATCTCACACTTTCTGATAAAACAAGTACTAACTCTTCAGACCCCACCAGCCTTGCTTTGCTTCTGTTCTCCACTGTAGAACTCAGAAGAAAGGAGACTGGAATAAAGAGGTACAGTCTACAAAAAAGGCCCATGTGTACCAAGAGGACAGCGAGCCCCAGGATGACAAATACCTCTGTGAGTGACCCTGGTGGCCCACTCACAGAGAAGGGGTTATGAGGGCTTGGTACAATAACCTCACCTCACCAATCATCCCCTTCCTTTATGATTTCAGGTACAGGAACGAGGCCAAATGCTGTGAGTACCCCAGGTCGTTCAGAAGGCCTTTACGACCAGCAACATCTCAAATATATAAAGGGTGTGATGTCACACATACAGTCATTGTGATATCATAAATACAGTGAGTGTGATGACAAAGATACAGTGGATGCGGTGTTATATAGAGTGAGT
>CATKSN020000331.1:0-27723 GCA_949782905.1 Rangifer tarandus platyrhynchus
ATCGAATCTACAAGCCATCCAATTTTAAGATACCCAATTTAAGAAATTACAAACAACAACAACAACAAAAACAAACAACAACAACAAAAAACAAAAAAAGTATTACATCATCTCTTCAAGAAAGAAAAAAAAATGCTGCCACGTGTATTAAGAAATGTCAGACGATTGTAAAGCACCTCCGAATGATTACGGAGATCTTAAAATGTCCAAACAAGAGCTTATTCTAGGAACCAGCTTAAGCCTTGTGCTGCAAACGGCGCTGCACATTTAAACGCTTAACCTGCGGCGGAGGCTACCACTTGGCGCTCTACTGCGCCTCCTCCGCTGAGTTTCGCTTTCAGTTCGCAGGAAACGAAAGCCCTGCGGCAGGGCGGGGGCGGGGACGAGGCGGGGACGGGGCGGGGACGGGGGTGTGGGCGGGGACAGAGGTGCTGGCGCTAGGGAGCCCGGTGCGCGGGGACCAGAGGGCCAGAAGTAGGGAACCGAGGTGAGTAGGGAGGCTCGGGGACCGAGGCGAGGACAGGGGCGCGGCGACGGACGAGGGGACCGAGGTGGACGGACCGGGCCTTGCCCGCCGCGCCAGCCCCGCAGCCTCCTGGAGGGCCGGACACTGGTTGCGCTTCCCCAGTATTCGACTTGGCAGCGCGGGTCTGACGCATCGCGGCTCTTAGGGCAAGTTTGGTGGTACTTACTAACTGCAGACTTTGTCTCCAGGGAAGATAAGGCGAGGCTCTGCCCGTTGCCTCGTGGCTACTTAAGGGATTTATTTGGGCTCCGCGGATTATAATAATGGTCTGTATTCGTTAATAGGTGTATTGGATCGATGCAGTTTTCCCACGCTGATGTACTGATTTAGACTTTTTGCATGACTTTAAAGAAGAAATTGCAAAACTGTCGAAGTTTGTAAAAAAAATTGCAAAAAATGCAGACAAATCTGTGAGATAGAAATAAGGTTTCTTTTAATCCTCAACTCGCTATCATTTTATTGGGTACTATGCCAGAAATTTTTATATGTACACCTCTTCAAAATTGCTCTGTAAATCTGCTTCCCCCCCACCTAACGTATATTATGGACATCTTTCCATGGCAAGAGATACGGTAGGTCCACCTCATTTTAAAAACTGGTGGAAAATATGAGGTACGTCTTTCTATTTAAACACTCCGTGGACATTTAGGTTCTTTACTGTTTTTACTGGTATGGATGATACAACAGTATTGTTCACAGTCACAATTGTGCGAATATATGAGCATATTTGTGGAGAGTTCCTATAAGTAGAATTGCTGGGTCAGTGGGTATACAAACTGAGAAATTTGAAAGATTTTGTTAAATTGTGCAAATCAGAATATTTTAGTCTGAATTTAGACCTTTAAACCTAAAACTCTATTCTAAGGCCCCTGAAAATCTGGACTTAAAGTGTTTTGAAAATTAAAGCACAGCCTTTACTTTCATGCTTTTTACGGCATTGAGGTAGCTATACTTTGAAATCATTGAAATAGGGGCAAATATTTAAAACATTTCTTTTTGGTGGCTCAGATGGTGAAGAATCTGCCTGCCATACGGGAGACCTGGGTTTGATCCCTGGGTTGGGAAGATCCCCTGGAGAAGGAAATGGCAACTCACTCCAGTATTCTCACCTGGAGAATTCCATGGACCTAGGAACCTGGTGGGCTACAGTCCATGGTGTCACAAAAGAGTCAGACATGACCGACACATACTTTCCATTTGGTGTTACACTGTGAGGGTGAGGTGGGGGCTTCAGCCTGGACATTTAGGAGGTCTGCTGTGCTCACAGGAACCAGACAGGCCATCCATCAGCTAACAGGTACACAGCTCCATCCTGGTTTTTTGGATCTCTATCAAGGAACTGGGGGGGGGGGGAACCTTTTTACTTATTTTTTTAACCAATAAAAATTCATTGCACAGTATGGATGCCTTTATATTAAATATGGTGGTGAGCTTGCAAAGAGGTTTCATCTGGTGTGTTTCAGTTTATGTGCCCAGTGCATTACCGTTACTGGAGAAGCACACACAGACATGAAATATGAGATCTGAATCTGTTGCCATGATGGGTTGGATTTGGACTGTGAGGCTTGTATCACATTCCAGGCATGTAGGTTTTGTTCCTCTTTGGGCATTTAAAGATGGAGTTGGTTTTCCTTGCAGAGAGTCTAGTAGTGAGTGAAGAGCCCAGTTAGAGCCTGGGGCCAGCCCGGGTTTCCTGCGTCGTGTCTTACGCTGTTTCGCTGAAGTCTCCGGTTGTTTCTGTGGCTACAGTGGTGGCAGTCTAAGCCAGCTGTTTCTGTGCTTCACATCTCCCATTTATAAGAGTAAAAATTTTAGGAAGAGTGGGTTAAGTTAGTTTTGTTCTTTGGAACCTAAAATTTTGTTAAATAAGAGACTATTTTTCAGAGCCATTTTAGGTTCACAGTGAAACTGAGTACACAGTGTTCCTATATACCTCCTGCCCCTCCAGCCTCCTCCACTGTAAACAGTTTGTTACAATTTATAAACGTAGGTCATTATCATCCAAAGGCTGTGCTTTACATTAGGGTTCATTGTTTTGTGCATTCTATGAATTTTGACAAATGTATAATGACATGTATCTATCATGTATCAGACAGAATAGTCTCGCTGCCCTAAGAATCTTGTGTTGGAGCCCATTTTTCAGTCACGTATTGAGTTTGAAAATTCAGCATCCTTAAAATATAAATATTCCTCAAAATATATCCATTCTTCTTTCCCCCGTCACCACCTGCTTGGCTCACTTTCCCCATCCTTCTCAGATCTTTAAGTTTCACTTTCTTCTCTTTTTTGCCCCACCTTCCTGTCTCCTCTGTGACTAGCTCTGAAGTTTCTTGCCTTTCTCTGTTGCCCTTTGGGATCTGGCCTCTCACCTCTCCAGATGATACCTCCACTGGGTTTTACTGTCTTATTTTCAAGGTCTGGCAGACTGCAGAGTAATGTCTCTGGAAAACAGGCTGATCCTTTCCTACTGTTTCATCAGATTTCCTTCGATGTGGTCTCAAAGTCCTAGGTTTTGCTCATGGAATTGTCAACTGCCATCATTTCTCTGTCAGTTTAACTTTTCTAGGCTGAGCCTCATAAGAGGAACAACTGTTTATGACTACTGAAAATATTTACTAAGAAAAGAGACTGTTATCTGAGCCATTTAACATGAGCCTGTTAATCATGCCACTTATATTGAGCTGTTTCTGAGCTTCTTATGTTCTCCTCCCTTCACCTTTTATAAAAGGATTGAAAAAAAATTGTAAAACTTCTCATTCCTAATTCACTAATTTTTTGGATCTCAGAATAGAAACACTATTGCTAACAAAGGCTCCCTTAAAAGATATTAAATCTTTTAATATATTTATGCCTTAAATGATTTATTGCTTATTTAAAATCATATTAATTATAGGAAATTAAGAAATTAAGAGAAATAATCCAGGGAAAGACAAAAATGATTTGTAACCAATTGGAATTACCCTTTAATGACATTTTTGATATATTTTGTCCCAGTCATTTTTTCTCAGTGTGTGTAGTTATGTTTTATAAAATTGTGTTCATACTATGTAATTTGTAAAATACAGAAAGAAAATAGGCTGTAAAAATGAATTTTGGTGAACAGTCTTCACGTAGATCTTTGTATGTATCTCTATTTCTTGAAGCCAGAGTCCCGGAGCAGAGTCATATTAATCAGTAGTCTTTCAGCTAAAAGTGTCAGGAACCCATTTCAGGCTAATTTTGAAAACAGCAGAGGGGACTCTGAGTGGAGACCTCTGGGGGGCAGGCATCTGGAGGCTGGGTTGGTCCAGGGCCTCAGCTGGTGGTCTCAGGACTCTGTCTCCTTCTCCATCTCTTGGTTCTGTTACCTGTCATTGGCTCTTTTCCTTGGCTGGGGGTTTTTCTTCCTGTAGTGGAAAAGGTGGTCTGATTTTCAATCTTCTGGCCTAAAATCTCATCTAAGAAGTCTAAAGGCTGATTATTTTCAGTCCTCATTGGGTCGCGTGACCATTGCTGAAACAGCCACCATGAGCCCTGCAAGGCAGGCTTCTGAGCCAGGCAGTGGGTGTGGGCTCCACCTAGTGTTCATAGTCTGAAAGTCGAAAGAGTTTTCGTAAAGAAAAAGTGAGTCTGCTACCAAAAGGTGGGGTACTGGGCTGCAGAAATGACCGCTGTCCTCTGAAGTCGTTTTTGAGTTTGTGGTGCACGTTGCCGAGTGTGCGCCCAAGCTGACTGTGGTTGTCCACTCTCGATGGCTGTGTGTGGATGAGGAGCTGCTGCTCTGCACCTCGTCTGTGTCTGCACAGGTGACACCATGAGATCCTCACGGCTGATGCCTTAAATGGAAATAAAACAGCCGAGAAATCATGCCCCTTTAGGGAGAGCAATACTGGAACTGAACTGAAAACCGTCTTCATGAAATGACTTGAAGGTAGCTGGTCTGCACGCACACCTCTGTGCCAGTGGTCAGCCCCCTGCAGCCTGAACTTGGTCAGTGCTTGTCAAGAATAGCTTCTCAGTCTTAATGTGCCTGGAGGCGCATTCACCCGGGAATCTTGTCGAAACGCAGATTCCAGTCCTGCCTCTTTAACAGACTTCAGGTGATGCTGATGCCACTGGTCCAGAGATCTGCCTTTCTAGTGACAAGATGTTAGACAAGTGGTGGCCAATATTTTAGCAAAACGAAAGAAAACCTCCCCTTCAGATCACAATTATACTCTCAATATCCATTAATTGAGAAAACACACTGGAAATTACTACATATTCAGAAAAACTTTTACACCTTTTGGCAGAACACTAAAGGGCTGAGTGTTAAACTCAATATTTGGTTAGAGGTGAGGCCGTATGCCTCTCGCCTGTGCTAAAATGCACTCCAATTTCAGCACATCGCTGGGGTTGAAGAATGGGAGGATCTTACAACTGGTGTCCCCTGAGAAGCATTTGGATTCTCAATAAGGCTTTTAGTGTGGTTACTTCTTCAGTAGTTTCCAGTGAACAAACTGCAGGTGCTAAATTCTGCAAACTACAGTGTTAGGGCGTGTGTGTGTGTGTGTGTGTGTGTGTGTGTGTTATTGTTTGAGTAGCCTTTTAATCACATAGTGTCTGCTATTCCATAGTGTTTGAACATCTCACATTAAGTTTGTGACAAAACCATTCCAAAATCTCTGATGAAGGACAGCAAAACTGTCTCGCTGTCTTTCTGTGACCAGGATTTCTTGTTACATTCTTCTGTGCTATAGTTACCTCTTGGACACATACTGAAGGGTGTGAACAAAACACTGTATGCCAGACATGCTATATAATTTGTGGGTCCCCTAGTAAAGTAAGAATATGGGGCTCCTTATTAAACAATTGTGAAGAATTTCAAGACTGCAACAGGGGAGTGTTAAACCAAACCAGGCACTTCTGAGTGTGTCTTTGCAGCTACACAGGTTGTGTACTCATCAAGCCAGCCCTGACTATGTCTGTGACCGCCAAACCATTCATAGCCTTCATCTTGTTTGTTCCAGTGTTGATGACAACTGTATGACATTGACATTTAAAAAACTGATTTTTCAGTCTATAAATATTCTTCAAACTTTTTAGGAGAGAATCTGACTGGACTCACCATTAACCCATCATGCTGTTTAAAATAGGCTCTGGTTGTTTCTGCCTGTTCAGATGTTTGGTATATATGATAGAGAAGTAGCACATTTAAAATGATCACTGTTTATTCGATGTGTACAGCAGAATGTAATTCAGAAAATTTGTTTTTAGAAATGTATTTTCCAGAGCAGGTTGTCCTTAGGATTCATAGTTTAGGTAACTGTCAAAAGTCAAGCGTTTGGTTTCCAACCATTGAATTGAGTGACCGTCTAAAGTCATCATTTAGACAAGAATTTTTAACCTCCACAAGTAGACCAGATCTTAAAAGGAGCGGTGTGCTTGGTTCATGTGTATAGTCTGTGATGTTTGAAGTTTGACAAGTGTGAACAAACTGTGTTTTGTGTGTTTGGTTTCTTTTCAGATTTTTTTTATATTGTTTCTTACACCTGGATTGAATAGTGATTTATTCTTGATTTTTTGTAGATATTTTTGGAATTTTTCCTCCTGATGATAACTGGTAAAACTGATGTTCTGGTTTAAATTCATCTACACAAGATTTAAAGTATTTGCCAAAAAAAATAATTTGCAAATGCAGTTTTTTTTTTCCTTGAAAGACTCGTGACTTAATTGGAATTATATAATTAAAATTTAAATACAATTCTTAAAGATTATTTTGTTTAATATGAGAAGTCTGACATATCAAACAATTTTGCAAAGTGTAGAATTGTTACAATCTAACTCTGTTATTCTAAATTACTTTAAAATTTAATAAAATTGCCTAACATAGCTTTGTAAATCAGCTATATTCTAATAAAAATTTTCATAAAGTTGGAAGCCAAAAAAGATATAATATCCTCTGTAAGATATTTAGCAAACTTATTCACTCTTTACTACATGTATTTTCAATTTCCATTCCTTTTTTAATATTTTAAAATAATTTTATGCATATAATTAGTGGTCCAAACCATTTACTGTTGCAGCATCTTTCTTTTGCAGTGAAAATTATGCTTTAGTGTCTCAGTGTAGAAAGTATATGAGATACTCTACTCTAAGTTGTGTGGATTGTTTGCAACTGGATCTTCAGATATTAACAGTTAACCCAGGTGACCCTCCTTTTTTGTTACACTGGTCACCTGGGTGGTGACCACAACGACCACTCAATCATGTGCCAGTGCAGGGACACCAGAAGGGACACTGAGGTGGGCGTCTGGTGGTTGGCCTCTCAAAGGCTGAGGCCAAGGAGTGGATGGATCTTGGCTGAATAATAGTAAAGTGAAGCCATGCTCTGGTACCTCCTGCTCTATCTGAAAAACGAAAGTCTGCATGCAGTGTTTAGCGTGCGTCTGGGTACAGTGCCACTTTCGTCCAGAGCTCTGGCTGTAGATGGGAACAACTGGTCTTTCTGTCAGATCTCGGGTTTGGTATTTTGTCTTTTACCATCTGTTCTCCAGCGTGTGCTCCGGTCTGCCTACTTGGTGCTCTGCTCTGCAGTCTGTCTTCAGCCTCTGTCTACCCGGTCATTCCCCTGCATCCCTCTAGGGGACGGGGCTGACGCACCCACATGACTCGGCTTGTGCTTTTCTCGCTGGAGACAGAGCTCTGAGGGAACCTGCCTTTAAGGTTAGGGTTCTTCTTAATTAAATTAATTAAACTGAGGATCTTTGGGGAAAATCCTGGGAGTGATCTGTGATTCAGATTTGCCAGCAGTCGGTCAGCTCTGCGTTCCCCGCTGGGCTGGGCAGTGTGGATGACTCCTGCACGCCCGCGTCAGCCCTGTGTCTTCAGGCCTGTGTCTTGTCTCCTCAGACTACTGGCCTTGACTCCAAGTTCCAATTAATTCATTAGCTAGTGAATAATAAATAAACATTTATGAACCCCTCTCCCCTAGCTGGAACGTGACTGGCAAGTACATGCTTTCTGCTTCTCTCTTCCCTCTGCTTCCCTGTTGGATGTAATGGCCTTTTTGATCATAGTTATCCATTTAAGAAGCTTTACCTCCCGTGCCCATTGATGCCTGAACAATGTAATATCTCATTTTCCTTGAGTTTGAATTACAAAAGAAATATTATATATTATCTTCTAAGAATTGTCTTTTGACTCAGCACTGTTTCTAAGATTCACCCTTTCGGGACATGTTCACTCAGGTGCAACTAAGGAGTATTATTTCACTGTGTAAATTTATTACAGCCCATGTACCTATTCTTCTGACCTTTGGGCCAAGTGCTTGGATTGTTTCCAGGTTCTTGCTGTACAAACAGGACTGATGTGAGCATTCTTGTTTATGTCTCCAGGGATGCATGTAAGAATTTCTCTTTAGAATTTTTGGGTTCAAGTTAAGGGAAACTAGAGGATGCCAAATTGTTTTCCCAAGTGATTGTACCATTTTACACACCCCCCAGTGGTGTATAAGAGATCCTATTTATCTACATTCTTTCTAACACTTGGTTCAATCAGAATTTTTTTTTTTTTTTTGACTGCACTGAGCCCTTGTTGTGGTACACAGGCTTTCTCTAGTTGTGGAGTGCTGGCTCTAGAGCACAGGCTCAGTAGTTGTGTCATATGGGCTTAGTGTCCTGTGGCGTGGGGGATCTTCCCTGACCAGGGATTGAACCCAGTCCCCTGCATTGGAAGGTATATTCTTAACCACTGGACCACCAAGGGAGTCCCCAGAATTCTTAACCAATGCCAGTTAAGCAGTGTAAAATGGTATCTCATTATGGTCAAGGTTTGCAGTTCCCTGACCACTAGTGACCACTTAACTTTTTATAAAACTTCAATTTCTGGAACTCTACATTTTTTCCAGTCCTGACTTGGATTCACCTATGCAGATTTGCTTAGAGTCCTTTGCACACTCTTCCCACATGCTCCTCCCCCAACCATTGGGCTTCTTTGAACATCACCTGCCTTGCCCCAAGGTGTCCTTTATTTTAAACCATAACCTTTCCTCCATAATAAACTCAGATCCAGACCCACTTTCCCCACAAAACTTGCCCTTGTGAACATCAGGGAATTTAGGTCACTTCATTTAAACACTGAGTCCTGATGGGCCTCTCAGCCAGTGGCTAAAGTGCAGATGGGTGCAAGGTGTTTAGCTATGTTTATTAAGAACCTTAGGGGGCGTTCCCTGGTGGTCCAGTGGTTAAGACTCTGTGTTCCCCATGAAGGGGCCTGGGTTCAATCCTGGTCAGGGAACCAGATCCTGTCCACTGCAACTAAGAGATCCCTCATGCTATAGCTAAGATCCAGCACAGCCAAATAAATGTTTAAAACCAAACCCTTAACTTTGTACACTGTGACCTTGTAATTATATTTCTAAGAATCTCTCCCAAATATTGATTTAGCGACTGGTTGTATCTGATGGTCAGGTAAGTTAGAAAGCCACAGACTTATTTGCACCGGGATAGGGAAATAATGGTCATGAGTTTTCTTAAGCTCTGGAAGATAAACAACAGGGAAGTCTGGTGTGCTGCAGTCCATGGGGTCGCAAAGAGTTGGACACAACTGAGCGACTAAATAACAACAAGGGGAATGCTTGAGCAAACAGTATGGGTTGTGGTCTCAGCTTAGACTCCAGGCAGGCCTGAACCCTGAGCTGCCGGCAAAGCTGAAGCCCTTTCAGCAGAACTCAGTGAGATGAAAGGGCAGGAGGCTGTGGGAGGCCTGGGTGTGGATCACACTTCCATGCCAAGCCTGCTTGTAGACACAAGGGAACCTTTGTGCATGGATCGCTGTGTTGGGCAGTGCCCTGCAGACACCCGTGTGCACTCTGGGCAGCTACGGACAGGGTACGGTGCTTGCGACCTTGTTCCGAGACTCCTCCTGAGATTCCAAGCATACCGGGGGAGGACGCACAGGTAGCTGAAGTCTTTGCTGTCTGGAGGAAGTGGGTTCTGGTTCACATGACCTCTTTTAATGCTGTGGTTTTGTTGCATCTCTGACCTTTGGTTTGCCTGAGGAAAAATCAGATACGTAGAGAAAGGTTTTATACCTAAAGATATTCACTGTAGTGTTTTTTTTTTTAAGTAATGGTAAATAATTGAAAACAACCAGAATATTCCACAGTGTTTGTTGCTTTAATAGGAATCATTGTGAAATGGTTGATAATGTACTGCTTTTTCTATCTCATGTTACAAGAATTTTCCCAAGTCATTTTAAGCGCTTTACAAATTTTCTTGTGTGCTGATATAGCAACAAAATTACAGGCCTCTCTCAATGACCTGTGACCATGGAAGGGGAAAAGGAAAAAGCCCAGGGCAGAAAAGAATGTGTGATAAAGTTTATTATGTGGCTGTGCACACATGGGCGTGGTGTTTGGGTTCCCAAGGACATTTGCCAGTCAGTGCTGGCTGAGTGTCGGCATTTCTTGGTGGAGCCTGTTGAGAAGAGTGTATACTCTGTGTGTGTGTGTTGTCTAAGAAACCTCAATAGACTGAGGACCTGCTATTGACTTGCTCCTCCATTGATGGTGTTGTTCCCAGCTGAGATGATCGTAGGAGAGGTGTGCTGGGGATCACCCTTGGGAAGACACCAGGGCAGGGGGCAGGGAGAAGCGAGCACAGCAGGGTGGGCAAAGTGGGGACTCAAACTGCCAGGCTCTGCAGCAGAGGCCTCAGCTGATCCTGAGGGGAGCTTGGGACTGGGTGACCCTTCAGAGCTATCACACCTTCAGACAGGTGGTAAGGCCCTCATGTGCCTCATTGTCCAACCCCTGGAGAGGGACTGGGCCAGCTGTCTTCACTGGGGTGAATTCCTCAGGGGCCTCAGAGGGGGGCTGTCGACCACCAACACCCGTCGGCCTGGGGAAGGGCTTTGTCCTGCCAGAGTCTGGGTGTCGCCACCTCCCACCACAGGCAACATAGCTGTTCCCACATCAGGGTACAATGAGCCAGGTATTGGGATGGTCCTGTGCACAGCACCCGTGGGGCGTCAGCAGCACCCTGGTTTCCCCGCCGAGGAGCCAGGACAGGCTTCCTCGGCCCCAGCGTGAGGACAGCCTTCAGGCAGTGGCGCTGATGGCCCCCGGGATGGTCTGGGCCTGGGAGTGAGCAGCAGGGAGACTCAGGTGTGTGGCCTGGACCCTTGGTGAATGTGGAGCCGTTTGCCTGAATAGAGAGCCCGGAGGTAGGGGGGAGAGGTTGTGGCCCTGGGTCCTGATGAGGAGACAGTGGGGACGAGGGACCACGGGGACGGTGCTCGCTGAGTCGTCATTTCTCGCCCTAGAGCTTTGTGGCTGGTCTCCCCAGACACTGAACCTCTAAGACTGGCCCTTGGAAGTCAAAACTGGTCACACAGATGTTCCTCCTCTTCACAGAGGGCCCCCCAAGGCCAGCTCATGAGAGCTCTTCTGGGAAGTGAGGTCAAGCTGTCCTGAAGATGCCTGCAGCTGCCATTGGCCCGGGGACCTTGGAGCGACCGCTGATGGGTACGTGCCGGGACCCCCGCCGGTCCTGGCTGTCTCCGCGTTTCTCGGCAGAGCCCATTGAGAAGGACAAGGCAGAGGAAACCCAAGCCCGCCAGCCGAGGCCCCGCTTCTGCTCTTTTGTCTTCATAGAAACGCTTTGCTTGTCCACTGGACCCTGAAGCCATGGAGCCGTGCAGTCCATGAGGCCTGCTCTCTTGTGCCTCCACTTCTGCAGCTGTGAAGTGGGGACTATTGAGCTCCTGAGCACATAGGCTTGTTGGGAAAAATGGGGACTGCTTTAATCCTGCGCACCAGGGGCTTTTCTACTGAGTAGGGAGCGGACATCTGTGGCCCTGCTGGGCCAGATTCCTGGTTCTTGTTACCCTAGCATGTACACCAGAGCCCTTTCCCCAGGAACGCTTGAGAAAGTGGACTCCCTTCCTCTTAAATGACACATTGTAGGGTCTGCTGAGCACAGGGTGGGTGGGAAAGGAGAGGTTGGTGGTTAGTGGGTCAGAGAAAGGCTCTTGGTTTTCCCACGTCCATGTAAGTTCCCTGTAGCTTGTAGCCTCTTGAGGTGAGTTTAGATGAGGTGGGTCCCCAAGCTTTCTCTTGATTCCCTCCCACCGTGTGGTAGGGCCTGGGTAGGGCGTTTGCACCAGGGTCTGGAATAGATAGTCTGGGAGGGTGCTCTCGCCCCTGACCCCGTGGATGCCCACCCTGACCAGCTCTGGGGCAGCTGCCGGGTGGGGCTCCGAGCGCCCCCAGGTGCTGTCCGTAGTTTTCTCTTCCTCTGCTTTTACTGCCGCACTGTTACCAGTTTGACAGCGAGGGCTGCCCCTCGTTGTGGCGTGTCTCTTTCCTGGACAGTGGAGACTTCGGCTGCTGTCTCACTTTTCAGAGGTTGGTGTTTCTTGTTTCCAATTTGTTTGCAAGCTCCTTAGTGAATTCTTTGTGCCCCTGAAATCGTAGGATTTCACGTCCTCATGAGGGCCGAGAAGAATGTTTGCTGTTTCTTGAGTTCCATGGAGGGCCTTTCTCTCAGTATCTTCCGTCTGCTCCTTGCAGGCCCAGTCGGTTTACACAACATTGGACAGACATGCTGTCTTAACTCCCTGATCCAGGTGCTTGTTAGAAACGTGGGATTTGCCAAGATACTGAAGAGGTAAGACCATTTTTAAGGCAGATAAATGTGGTATTGTTTTTTGATTTCATTTATTCAGTTATTCACAGTTATTCGGACTTTGAGAAGTCTTCTTTCAAAAGCTACCAGAGAAGAGATCTTGTTTTGTACAATCTGGACTATACATTGTAATCATCTAGGAAGTTTAAAAAAATGTGAAATGCTGATCCCATCCCAGATATTTGGTTTCACTTGGGGTCTGGATGGGTGGGGCCCAAGCTTTCGAACTTTCCAGAAAACTCCCCAGATGATTCTAAAATGCAGCCAGACTGAGAACCACTGATGAGGTTAAAAGGAAGTTGAGATAGTATCAGTGGGTGGGTCCATGAGTCTGTTGATTTTTCTCAAATAGCACATACAGTATACACAGTGTGAAAACCCTTCTTCTCAGTGGGTTCTGCCAAGAAGTGTTGAGGCTCAGCCAGCAGTGACTGAGTGGAACACCATGCCAATGTGTGCATGTTCACATAACATACCTTATCGCTCATTCTTTTCTGCCTTGATCTTCCTCCTTTTCCTGTTTCATGGACACGGGAGGTTGCCTGTAATTAAACAAATCATTGCCAGAATACACTGACGTTCCTTCCTGTGTCCTTCCCAGGACTAGACCTTACTTGCTGTTTCCCTTTGAAGGACTTCAGGCTGGGCGTGTGCTGTGGACCCAGGACCTACTGCTCTTGCCCTTCATCTTGGTGTGATTCTCGTGCAGGGTCGGGAGAGGGTGCCCCGTCTCGAAGGGACGCTCTATAGCTGATTTACTGACATGGCTGCCCTCAGCCTTGTCTGTACATCTTAGTCATCTGGGAAATAAAAATTTTTATAACTGGGCCCCACCCCCAGAAATCCTGATGTGGTCCATCTGCAGAGTGGCCCGGACATGGAGATTTTTGAAAGTTCTCCCAGGTGACTCTAGTGTGGCCCTGGCGTTGGGAACAGTGGGGACAGGGAGGTTCGTGGCTCTTCTCACCCGGCAGGATAACAGTGCCAGGTGGAGCTGAGGAGCGGAGGAGGAGTGTCCCCTTCCAGCTGCTGTTGCTGCTGGAGAAGATGCAGGACGGCCGGCAGAAGGCGGTTCAGCCCAAGGAGCTGGCCTACTGTCTGCAGAAGTACAACATTCCATGTAAGAAGGGCCTCCTGCTCTGGCTCCTGGCCTGGTGCTCTGAGGGGAAGGGGAGCTCTTGGAGGGGTGAGGGGGAGGGAGCAGAAGAGAGGAGAGTGGAGGAAAGGAGGGGCCTTATGGCCCTTGAGTGCGCAGGAAGGAAAGCCTCCTTGTGTTGGATGCCCATGTGTGGATCTGAAATACCTTAGACGCCCTCATTTCGCAGGGACAGCATTCCTTTCATTATTCATGAGTGAGTTACTTTCTCGTACTCACTCTTTTCCTGCCTCTCAATGGAGTAAGTCAGCCTAAGAGTCTTCTCAAAGCTGGTTCAGCTGCAGGTAAAGCATCGTAAAGAAACAGAATAAAGGATTCGTAAGGAGAAACCATATTCTACAAAAGGAAACTCTTAAATAGCTTAGTTTTTTTTTTTTTAAACAGACTCAAATAAAATATACATCACATACTATAAATTCAGTCATTTAAAAGGATACAATTCAGAGGTTTTCAGGATTTCACAGAGCTGTGGAATTATCATACAGTCTAAATTTAGCACATTTTTATCATCCCCCGGAAGAAATCCTCTACCCATTGATAATTGCTCACCATTCTCCTTTGTTTTCTTCTAGGTTTCATACATCTAGCTCTTAGATCTATACCCGTGTTTCATTTAGAGTTAAATTTTGTGCATGGTGTGAGGTAGGTGTCCAGCCTCATTCTTTCGCATGTGGTATCCAGTTGTTTCAGCACCAGTTGTTGAAGGTGCTCCTCTCTTCTTGCTGAGTTGGTCCAGTCTCTTTCCTTATCCCAGTGAGCGTCCTCTCACTTCAGCAAACGCCTGGCAAACGCCTCCCAGCCATCCTTGTGAGGCAGGCCTGGTAGTGGTGATCTCTCAGCGTTTCTGTGTCTGGGAAAGCCTGTGTCTCTCCTTCATTTCTGAAGGACGGCGTTCCTGCATAAAGTTCTGTTCACCAGCAGTTTCTCCTTCCGTCCCTTTGTGTATACCTTCCTACTTTCTCGTGGTTTGTAAGGTTTGGGCTGAGAATGTACTGATACCCTTATGAAGCGGGTTCCCTTGTGGGCCATAAGCTTCTTTTTTCATACGGCTTTTAAGATCGCTTTGATTTTAAAAAAAATTATTTTTGGTTGCTCTGGGTCTTCGTTGCTTTGCGTGGGCCGTTTCCCCAGTCGGGGGAGTGGGGGCTACTTTTCCTTGCAGCACATGGGCTTATTGTGGTGGCTTCTCTCGTTGCGGAGCACCGGCTCTCGTTGCGGAGCTCCGGCTCTGGTTGCGGAGCTCCGGCTCTGGTTGCGGATCTCTGGCTCTCGTTGCGGAGCGCTGACTCTCGTTGCGGAGCGCTGGCTCTCGTTGCGGACCTCTGGCTCTCGTTGCGGACCTCTGGCTCTAGGGAACGTGGGCTCAGCGGTTGCAGCCCCCCTGGCTCTATTGCACAGGCTCAGTGTTGTAGCCCATGAGCTTAGTTGCTCTGTGACTTGTGGGATCTTCCCAGACCAGCGATTGAACCCGAGTCCTAGCCACTGCACCACCAGGAATTCCTGTCTTTGACTTTTGACAGTATTATGATGTGTCTTAGAGAACAGCTAGTTGAGAGGAATATGTTTGGGGACCAACAAGCTTCATGAACTTCAATGTCTGAATGTCTCCCCAGATTTGGGACGTCCTAGCCACTGTTTCTTGAAGTAAGTTTTCTACCCTTTCCCTTTTCTTCTTCTGGGACTCCGTCAAAGTGTAGGTTGTTTCCATGCCTTGTAAGTTAGGTTGTTGATTTGAGATCTTTCTTGTTTTTTTAACGTAAGCATTTGTAGTCTGAATTTTTCCTCCAGCTTTGCTTTCACTGCATCCCATGAATTTTGGTATGTTATGTTTTTATTTTCATTTGTCTGTCAATATTCTCATTTTTTTTTTGTTATGCAACAAAGTGATTCGATATTTCTATACATTTCAAAATGAACACCATAGGTCTAATTACCATGGGTTACCATGCAAAGATATTACATGACTATTAACTCTGTTCCCCACACTGCACATTTAGTACCTGTGCTTCACTTATTTTGCAACTGGAAGTTTGTGCCTCTTAATCTCACTCACATATTTCTTTCCTCTTTCCACTTCACACTGGAGACTGCTCAGGTTCCTTTTTTGTTATTATTCAGTCACTCAGTTGTATCTGATTCTTTTGAGACGCCATGGCGTGCAGCATACCAGGCTTCCCTATCCTTCAGTATCTCCCAGAGTTTGCTCAAACTCATGTCCATTGAGTTGGTGATGCCATCCAACCATCTCATGCTCTGTGGCCCCCT
This sequence comes from Rangifer tarandus platyrhynchus, assembly GCA_949782905.1. NCBI lineage: Eukaryota > Metazoa > Chordata > Mammalia > Artiodactyla > Cervidae > Rangifer > Rangifer tarandus. The sequence continues at coordinate 15,596 of CATKSN020000331.1, forward strand.
TCTCCTCCTGCTCTCAATCTTTCTCAGCATCAGGGTCTTTTTCCAATGAGTCAGCTCTTTGCATCAGGTGGCCAAATTATTGGAGCTTCAGCATCAGCATCAGCCCTTCCAGTTAGGTTGTTTGTTTTCTTAGTGTTGAGTTTGAATATTTTTTTGTATATTTTGTATCTTTTAAAAATATCTCTTTTGTGAATATTTTCTGTCAATCTGTAGTTTGTTTTCTCATGCTCCTGACAGAGCAGAAGTTTTTAATTTTAATGAAGTCCAGCTTATCAGTTCTTTCTTTTCTTGATTATACCTTGTTGTCATATCTAAAAAAATAATCACCAAACCCAAGGTCGTATGGACTTAGTCTTATATTATCTTTAGGAGTTTTATTTACAGTTTTGCATCTTACATTTAGGTCTGTTATCTATTTTGTTCATTTTTTTTCTTTTTTAGGATATAAGGTCTGTGTCCAGATTGGTTTTTTTCATGTGGATGTTCAGGTATTTTAGCAACATTTGGTGAAAACACTGGTCTCCATCGTGAAAGAGCAGTTGACAGTTGTTTCAGTCAGTTCAGTCGTTCAGTCACATCTGACTCTGCGACCCCATGGGCTGCAGCATGCCAGGCTTCCCTGTCCGTCACCAACCCTTGGAGCTTGCTTAAACTCATGTCCATGAGTCAGTGATGCCATCCAACCATCTCATCCTCTGTCTTCCCCTTTACCTCCTCTCTTCAGTCTTTCCCAAGATCTTTCAATCTTTTCACATTGTTTATTTTGATGTATTTTTGGGCTCTCTATTCTGTCCCATTGATCTATTTTTCTATTCTTTGGTAATACCACTTTGTCTTGATAACTGAGGCTCTGTAGTTTGATATTAGTCTTCTGATTTTATTTGATTTTTTCCTTCAGTACTGTGTTGGCTATTCTGAGTCTTTTGCCTCTTCAGGTAAACTTTGGAATAAGTTTATCAATATTCATGAAATAACTTTCTGGCATCTTGATGGAAGTTGCATTGAGTCTAGAGATCAGGTCAAGAGAAAGAACTGGCATGTTGATAATTTTTAGTCTTTGTATCCATTAACATGGAATATCTCTCCATTAGGTAGGTCTTTTGATTTTATTCTTCAGTGTTTGTAGCTTTTCTCCTATCGATCTTGTACATATTTGGTGAGATTTATATCTAAGTATTTCATTTCATGTGCTCTAATATAAATTATATTGTGTTTTAAATTAAAATCTCACTTGTTCATTGCTGATAAATAAGAAAGTGATTGACTCTGTATATTTGCCTTGTAGCCTTCAGTCTAACCATAATCACTTATTAATTCCAGGAGTTTTTGGTTATTTTGCATTTTTTATGTGAACGATCATGTCATCTGCAAAGAAGGACATTCTTAAATCTTCCTTTCCAGTCAGTATACCCTTTATTTCCTTTTCTTATCTAATTAGCTAGGGCTTCCAGTACAACGTTGAAAAGGAGTGGTGAGAGGTAACTTCCTTGTTTATTTTCCTGATCTTGGAAGAAACACTGCTAGTTTCTCACAATTAAATGTGATGTTAGCTGTAGGTTTTTTGAAGATGTTCCTTATCAATCTTAGGAAGGTTCTGTCAGTTCTTAGTTGGCTGAGAGTTTTTATCATGAATGGGTTTTGGATTTTGGCAGATGATTTTCTGTATCTATTAATGTACTCATGTGAATATTCTTTAGAGCCTGTTGATGTCATAGGTTCATTAATTGATTTCCAGTTGAACTAGTCTTGCATGCCTGGGATAGGTCTTGGTTGTGATGTATAATTCTTTTTACATTTTTTGGATATTCTATTTGCTAATATTTTCTTTTAATCTGTGTTCATGTGAGTTATTGATCTGTAGTTTTCTTTTATTGGAATGTTTTTGTCTGGCTTGGTATTAGGGTGAAGGTGATCTCATAGAATGAGTTGGGAAGTATTCCCTCTGCTTCTATGTTATGAGGAGATTTGGGGGAATTGGAAGAATTCCTCCCATAAATGTTTGGTTGAATTCATCAATGAACCTAGTGGATGCTCTGTTCATTTTTCCTCATTCATTTTTCCTCTCATTCCTCAGGCTGTATAACCTCAATTGACCTATTTTCAGGTTTGATGATTCCTTTGCCAACTCAGATCTGCTCTTGACTACTTCTGATGAGCACGTCTGTCCTTGTACTCTTCCAGTCAGGAATTTCAATTTGGTCTTTTACATATTTTTTCTCTCTATTGGTACTTTTTGTTTGGTGAGACATTGTTTTCATTCTTGAGTTATTTGGAGTTTTTGGATGCTTTAGTTCTTTGAACATATAGTAATAACTAATCTGAAGTCTTTGTCTAGTACGATAACATCTGGGGCATCTCAGTGAGTTTCTAGTGACTGCTTTTTTTCCTGTGTGTGCACCATATCTTTCTGTTTCCTTGTGTGTCTTGTAATTTTTTGTTAGAAACTTGACATTTTAGATAATGTGACAACACTGAACATCAGAAACCCCCACAGTGGGGTCTGTTCTTGCCATTGTTTTTACTGTGGCTGTTCGTTTAGTGACTTTCCAAGACTAATTCTGTAATGTTTATATTCCCTGTAGTATGCGGCCATGGGAGTTTTTGTGTGGTTAGCTAAGTGTCAGGTAGTGACTGACTAGAAATTTCTTTAAATGCTTTGCACTAACAAGTCTCCTAGTCTTTGCCAAGGGGCCCTGTGTGTTGACTGGGTGCATCTTCAAAGCCCAGGCAGTTTATGATGCTTTGAGCCTTCATTTCACGCTTGCACGGAACCTTAAAATCAGTCAGATGGAAGAGACTGGGGTCCTTTCAGGTCCTGGGCGTGAAAATGACTTTCCAGATCACCAGGAATATGTCAGAGCCTTTGAAAGTGTAAGGGTTTCCCTGGTGGCTCAGATGGTAAAGCGTCTGTCTGCAGTGTAGGAAACCTGGGTTCGATCCCTGGGTTGGAAAGATCCCCTGGAGAAGGAAATGGCAGTCCACTCCAGTACTCTTGCCTGGAAAATCCCATGGACGGAGGAGCCTGGTAGGCTACAGTCCACAGGGCCGCAAAGAGTCGGACCCAACCGAGTGACTTCACTTTCACTTGGAAAGTGTGCAGTGAACATGTTATTCCCTTTAAGATCTTTCCTTTGAGTTTCTGGCCAGGCTTTTCTTGCCTCAGCTGGCATAGTTGCCTTAGGTAACTGCATTGTTTATTGTCGCTGAGCATTTTCCACAGATGCCCTAGGAATACTACAGGCTTTCAGCTCTGAATCAGGTTAAATAACAGCAACCTCCTTTAAATGGGCTTTTCCCTGGAGCTGCTGCAAACAGGTCAGATCCTGGGAATGCTCATGGCCAGGGCTTTCCTAGGTGCCCAGTCCAGCCCCAGCCTGTCGCCTTGTGGCAACTGCAAGGCTTCTGGTTTTCAAGGCTTCTGCAGAGCAGTGAAGAGGGCGTGGGAACCCGCCAAACTGAGGAAGCCGCAATCCCCACTCTGCAGTTTTTCCTGAATTCCTAAGATTTTTGTAAACTCTTGATTTTGTTGCTTTTGTGGAGGAGTGGGTTTAGGGAGAGCCTCTCTCTGCTGCCCCAGGTGTAGCTCATGTTTCTCTAGTTTTCCTAACAGTTTGTACACCTGGGGAAGTCTTCTCTAAATTGTGAGTCCATAGATGTGAGTACATGGATACTCACCTTCTGCTAGAATGTAGGTTTCCTGGGGACAGGAACTTTCTCTGGCTTGTGCAGTACCTGCATGTAGCAGGAGTGAAGGAAATTATAGATTGGGCAGGGCCCCTGTATTTCTCAGCTGAATTGGGACTCCTGATTCTGGAATGCGCAGATGAGGCAGGATGTCTCTGCCTGGCAAAGTGACTTGACCCTCTTCATGTCCTGTGTTGGCTCTGGGGCAGGCAGCCTGCTGAAAGTAATTCCCTGGAGACAGCATCAGTTCAACCTGTTCAGTTCAGTTCAGTCACTCAGTCGTGTCCGACTCTTTGCGACCCCATGAATCACAGCATGCCAGGCCTCCCTGTTCATCACAAACACCCAGAGTTTACTCAAACTCATGCCCATCGAGTCGGTGATGCCATCCAGCCATCTCATCCTCTGTTGTCCCCTTCTCCTCCTGCCCCCAATCCCTCCCAGCATCAGGATCTTTTCCAATGAGTCAACTCTTCACATGAGGTGGTCAAAGTATTGGAGTTTCTGCTTCAGCATCAGTCCTTCCAATGAACACCCAGGACTTACCTCCTTCAGGATGGATTGGTTGGATCTCCTTGCTGTCCAAGGGAGTCTCAAGAGTCTTCTCCAACACCATAGTTCAAAAGCATCAATTTTTCGGCGCTCAGCTTTCTTCACAGTCCAACTCTCACATCCATACATGACCCCTGGAAAAACCATAGCCTTGACCAGTCGGACCTTTGTTGGCAAAGTAATGTCTCTGCTTTTTAATATGCTATCTAGGTTGGTCATAACTTTCCTTCCAAGGAGTAAGCGTCTTTTAATTTCATGGCTGCAATCACCATCTGCAGTGATTTTGGAGCCCCAAAAAATAAAGTCTGACACTGTTTCCACTGTCTCCCCATCTATTTCCCATGAGGTGATGGGACCAGATGCCATGATCTTAGTTTTCTGAATATTGAGCTTTAAGCCAACTTTTTCACTCTCTTCTTTCACTTTCATCAAGAGGCTTTTTAGTTCCTCTTCACTTTCTGCCATAAGGGTGGTGTCATCTGCATATCTGAGGTTATTGATATTTCTCCCAGCAATCTTAATTCCAGCTTGTGCTTCTTCCAGCCGCATTTCTCATGATGTACTCAACCTGTTATTAGCCTGTTAGTCCCTGTTTTGGGATTATCAGCTTGGAATTTGAATTGATTAACCATTCAGCTGAGCTTTCTGGGTGACTCAGATGGTAAAGAATCTGCCTGCAACACAGGAGACCCTGGGTTCGATCCCTGGGTGGAAGATCTAATTAGTGATGCTCACCGATTATGTGCTGGTTATTGAGTTGGTAAGGGAATTAGGCTGACAGAGTCTTTGCTTCCATGGAGCTGACAATTGAGAGGAGAGACAGGCCAAAACAAAATAAAACCCCCAAGCATTGAGTATGAATTGTGTTAAGTATCACAAAGGAGATGGTGTTGAGTTAGCAGGTATGAATACTTAGTCCGGCAGCTGGGGCAGGAGGGCATGACCGGCGTCCTGGGCCCTCACCCTGGGAGTTGCTTTTCTCTTTGGCCAGTGTTTGTCCAGCACGACGCTGCCCAGCTCTACCTCACAGTCTGGAACCTGATCAAGGACCAAATCACAGATGTGGACTTGGTAAGTCCTAGAATGGAGAGCTCAGAAAGGGAGGGTGCTGTGTAGAAAGGGTGCTGCCGTGTAGAAAGGGCTGAAAGAGGAAACGTGTAGAATGCTCACCACAGCTGTGCAATGTGGCCACTGTGACTTCTCTGCACCTTAGTGAGCAGGGGCAGGGGCAGCCGCTGTTTCCGGAGCTGTGTGGTGGCTCCAGCTCTGGACGTGGCTGACCCGCTCACTCGGGCTCTCTTTGCCCCTCTTCCTCCTGCCCACCCCCCCACCGCCCACCTTGCAGGTCGAGAGGCTGGAAGCCCTCTACACCATCCGCGTGAAGGAGTCCTTGGCCTGTCTTGAATGTGCCTCGAAGGTGGACAGAAACAGCAGCATGCTGGCCCTCCCTCTGTCTGTCTTTGACATGGACTCGAAGCCCCTGAAAACACTGGTGAGGTTCCTCCTGGGGAGTTTGCTATTCCCTGCAGCCCAATGTTGCCGGCTCTCCCTTGTTTCTGTAATGCACCCTTGGCTTTTAAAAACGAATTTCCATTTCCTAAGCATGAGTCTGACTCAGTTCTTTGATTTGCAGGAAAAATAAGTCTCTCCTCCCACTCCCCTTGTCCTTCCTGAGATTCTCTCTGAGATCCTGGCACGTGCACCATGCGGGCTGATGTTAGGGGGACCTGGGGAGAACCCTCGTCTGTGGGGAGAGGGGTGACCCCAGGTGGAGTAACCCTGGCTTTCTCTGCTCTCTGGGGCAGGAGGACGCCCTCCACTGTTTCTTCCAGCCCCAGGAGCTGTCCAGCGCGGACGAGTGCTTCTGTGGGAAGTGTGGCAGGAAGACTCGCCGGAAGCAGGTACTCGCTGCTGATCAGAGGTTTCCCTGGACCGTGGCGGGGGGTGGGGGGGTGGCGCGGAGTGTTGGGGAGGGGGCATGCTGAGGGAGGGAATCCGCCAGGCTGGGTCCAGGATCCTGGGGCTTCTGATGCCCGGAGCTGTGGATATGCTCCTGGGGCCCCATCACTGTGGGGGTGGGGAGGGCACAAGAGCCACACTCAGGCCTACCCTTGCCTGGGCTCAGGGAGCAGACTCCGCAGTCCTCTACAAACCCCTGTGAAGCCCTGGGCTGCTCAAGCCTTCTGTGGGAGACCCAGCAGATTCAGAGGAGGGGTGCTGTTCCACTCCCTTCTTTTTGGGGAGGAAGAACATCCCGTTGGCCCTGGTGCTTTTTGGAATTGACCTGTTTCAAGTGCCTGGGACTCATCTCCATGGTGACTGTGTTTTTTCCAGGTCTTGACGCTGACCCACCTGCCCCAAACACTGACCATCCACCTCATGCGATTCTCCATCAGAAACCTGCGGGCAGAAAAAATCTGCCACTCATTGTATTTCCCCCAGAATCTGGATCTAACCAAGCTCCTTGAGACAGAGGGAGAGCCCTACAGTGCTGAGGAGCAGGTGAGGGCCCTTGTGCTCCTTACACACACACACACACACACACACACACGCACGCACCCTGGCCTCATCAGAGCCCATGTCTTTTGTCTGTCTCCCTCCCCTGAGCTGCCCAGCATCACACACACCAGAGATGTGTTTTGGGTTTGGGGCGTCATCCTCTCCCGAGCTCGGGATGCACAGGGAGGAACACTCACCAACGCTTAGTGTGATTCGTGGAAACACACTCACACATTCAAGAAACACTGATCTTTCAAATAATGAGTTTAGAGTCTTCTCAAATAGCAGCCATGGGGCTGTTAGCTTCACATTCCCACCAATGTTGTGTTGGCAGCTGCATTTCTGTTAAGACTCAGAAGACTTTATTTCTAATGACTGGATTTGTGCTCAGCTACCTCGCAGCACTGATGGAAGGAACGATACGTCAGAACCTTCCTTTTACATAGGATGTGCCTCAGGTGACCCTCATTCTGGGTACTGAGCAGTACCAGCCTCGTTTCCTTCTCCCGCCAGATTACACTCGCCTAGGGGATAAGAAAGCAGCCAGCACTTGGGGCCAAATTGATTTAGCGTAAAGTTGGATCCAGTTGTCTTGAGCTAGTAAGTTGTCGGGAGATTCTGAGAAAAGTGACATAAAAGACTTTTCTCCATAGGTTTAAAATCCTACACTTATTGCCATATATACATAGGTCCATTTTTGGACTGTCTGTTTTGTTCCACTGGGATGTTTACTATCCATGTTCTAGAACTATGTGGTTTTTGGGTTTTTTTTTTGAAAATTGAGGCCTGACCATGTGTTTGAGTGGCTCCTATTATAACAGGGTTTCCTTCCCTGTTTGGGGCATAGTATTCTGTTCTTTCCTTCTAGTTTCCTTATTTCCACTTGCACAGCCTACCTAATGAAGTATCTTAAAATTCTTTTATCTTGAAAAGACATGTGAGGAATTATATAATGTCTCCCTATATACCAACAGCCTAAACAGTTGTGCAGACTCACAACCAGTCTTTCTTTACTGGCACCCCATCCTCTTCCTTCTCTAAACCTCTCCTGGGTTATTTTGAAGCAAATCTCAGATGCCATGCATGTCATTTGCAAGTATTTCATTATGTCTCTGTAGGGCTTCCTTGGTGGCTCAGATGGTAGAGTCCACCTTCAATGCTGGAGACCTGAGTTCAATCCCTGTGTCAGGAAGATCCCCTGGAGGAGGGCATGGCCACCCACTCCAGTATTCTTGCCTGGAGAATCCTCATGGACAGAGGAGCCTGGCAGGCTACAGTCCATGAGGTCTCTAAGAGTCGGACATGACTGAGTGCCTAAGCACACAGCACATGTCTCTCTAAAGAAGAAGCACAGTTTTTCCAAACATGACCAATTCCATTTCATGATTATGTAATATCCTCTAATATCCAGTCAGTATTTGGATCTCCTTGACTGTCCTGTAAGCTGTTTGCTGTGTTTGAATCTAGAGCCACATAAAGTCTGCACTTGCATTTGCTTCAGTTTGTTCCCTCCCTCCCTTGGCCTTTCTTTCTTCTATAGGTTCCATTTCTTTGTTGTTCTCCCTCCTTTTCTTTTCCTTGAGATGAATTTATTTGAAGGGTCTTGTGTACACCCAGAATTGGCTAGTGGTCTTGTTTGGCGCATTTCTGTCTCCTTGTGTTTCCTGTAAACTGATAGTTTCATCCAGAGTTTGCCGCAGTGTAATGTTAACAACCCAGTGTAATGTCCTCACGCAAGAACAGAAAATTATTTGAGCCCTCCTTTTTAAGGACCAAGCTTTGTTTTGTCGACTGAAAAATATAGTCACAACCTGAAAGTAGAGATTTGTTTTATTTGGTGGGAATGTTTAGGACTCGGAGTCCCAGAGACAGTATCTCAGTAGCTCTGAGAAAACTGCTCCAAGGAGGCAGGAGGGCAGTGAACCAGTCAAGCTGCTCAGTTGTGTCCAGCTCTTTGCAACCCCATGGACTGTAGCTTACCAGGCTCCTCCAACCCTGGAATTTTCCAGGCAAGAGTACTGGAGTGGGTTGCCATTTCCTTCTCCAGGGGATCTTTGTGACCCAGGGATCTAACCCAGGTCTCCTAGCATTGCAGGTGGACGCTTTACCATCTCAGCCACCAGGGAGTCAGGCTATATACAAGTTTGCAATGGAGGGAGCAGGCAGCCTGAACATCAAAGATCAGGTATTAAGTTAAGGAGTTTAGCATTCTTTGTATGGGAAGATGCAAGCCTCTGGGCTTGAATTCACTCCTTGCCTGTGTACCTCAGCTACCTGAGCACCTCAGCCAATTCTGTTTCCTTGTTTACCTTGCGTCTTGCATCTCCCCCTACCCCCACCAGCAGTCACTGTTGGGGGTGGCAGCATCTGCTGGACCTCAGTTTTAGGAGCCCTCTTTCACATTTGGAGGCCAGAAATCGCTGATGGCTGTGACAGTTCTTGTTTATTAATAGGCAGAAGATATTTTCATTTCACAGTTTGTACCACCCTCATCCTGTCCCCTTCATAATCCCATTTCAGAATATCAGGTAAGGGACATTATTTGACTGTATTGAGAAGAAAAATACAGTTTTCCTGACTCTTGTGGAGATCTTGCTCAAAACGAAAAGTCTCACCACTGTTCCCTTTTCACAGAGAATCGTCTCTTATCTAGCCTTTCTGAGACCAAAGGGAGCAGGGTTACTTATCCCAAACCTGGTGACTATGCTGGTCTTTCCCTTACCATGATGCTCTCTTACTGATTCTGCTCTGCTTCAAATCTGTCTCCTCCAGGCCTCTCTCCTGGGGCTTCTTTCTCTGCTTTTGGATCCTTTCCTGCCCATTTTTATTGGTATTTAGTTTTCATCGCATTCCTTTTTCTTCCCATTGTTCAAATGTCTTCTCATTAGTTCTTAAGGTTTTGATCATCTGATACTGAGGATTTCCGAGTCCCTATCCCCTACTCAGGTCTCTCTCGATCCCCAAACCAGGGTGTCTACCTCCTGCTGAGTCCTGAAACTTGCTGTCTTCATCCCCAGACACCTCTGTTCCATGTGTAACTTTATAGCACCAACATCTTCTTAATTTCCAAGCCGAGAATCTGGGGTTCATCCTTGTGGTGCCCCTACTTACTACTCCCCACTGTATCCATCAGTTAGAGTGACTTACTGTTTTTCCTTGACTTTGCACAAATCTGTCCCCCACTTCCTCAGTACTGGAGTCAAAAGCTGGTGCTTTTTTTTTTTTTAACTCCCAGCCCCCTCCCAAAAGCTGGTGCTTTGGAGCCAGGCAGGCTTGGGTGGAGGTCCCACCTCTTGATGAGCTCTGAATCTGACGTGAGTTTCTGTACTCCCTGAGCTCAGATTCCATGTCTGCAAAATGGGATTCATGCTGACACCCCATGTACAGGTTTGCTGTGGATATTAAATGAAATAGTGCATATGAATCACATTTATGTCTAAACACAGAATCCTGTTTAGTGATTAGCTGTCATCAAAATCCATTTCAAAATGCATCATGTTAGATGAAGATATACCATGTTGTCTTATGAGCCTTGAATGTCTTATTCTGAAGATGTATTATTATTTTAAACAGTGGACCTCCAGAGAAGTCCCCATAGCATCTTTTTAAAAAATTTTATCTATTTTGACTGTACTGGGTCTTTGTTGCTTTGTACTGGCTTTCTCTAGTTGTGGAGATCAGGGGCTACTCTTTATTGTGGTGCGTGGGCTTCTCATTGGGGTGGCTTCTCTGGTTGTGGAGCACAGGCTCGAGGTGCGTGGGCTTCAGTAGTTGCAGACTTGGGCTCAGTAGTTGTGGCTCGCGGGCTTAGGTCTGCAGCATGTGGAATCTTCCCAGAACAGGGATCAAACCTTTGTCCCTTGCATCAGCAGGTGGATTCTTATCCACCGTGCCACCAGGGAAATCCCTGAAGATGTATTATTAAGTGAACTACAAAGTATTTCCTGCTTCTAATTCTTAAACTTCTCATGAAAGATGTGAAGACAGTTTTCTCTCAGTGGCTAGACATATTTAGGCATATTTTTTGTATACAGCATAGGTGTGTGAGTCATCATGAGACTGCTAAAGGCACTGTAAAATCGTAAAAAGCTGTAACTTTTAGCGCAGCAATACAAATCTACCAGGAGATCCAACCGGTGCATCCTAAAGGAGATCAGTCCTGGGTGTTCATTGGAAGGACTGTTGCTGAAGCTGAAACTGCAGTACTTTGGCCACCTCATGCGAAGAGTTGACTCATTGGAAAAGACCCTGATGCTGGGAGGGATTGGGGGCAGGAGAAGCGGATGACAGAGGATTAGATGGATGGTTGGATGGTATCACCGACTCGATGAACTTGAGTTTGAATAAACTCTGGGAGTTGGTGATGGACAGGGAGGCCTGGCGTGCTGTGATTCATGGGGTCTCAAAGAGTTGGACATGACTGAACAACTGAACTGAACAAAGAACCAAAATAATAACGTTTAAGCTTGTTTTGAAGTAGTTCACTTGAGCAAGTATGTCATAAAATATTTGAGTGTGTTGCTAATGGAAATATTCACTTTTCAAATTTTATATTATGTATACATTTGTCTATCACCTATCATGTAACAATTCAAGTATGCTATTAATATTATAGTGCATAAATTATATATTTATGCTCATTATTTTTCTTACAGCATATGAACCTTAGATTTCTAAAGAAAAAAATGATAGACTCAGCATCTGGATATGACTCTTTAGTTGGTCAGGAGGAATAAGAAACATTTAATTCACAATGCAAAGTAATTTTTTTCTTTGAGGGCGCTTTATGATGTAATATGTAAGAAGAATATTGTATCTGAAAGTGAAAGTCACTCAGTTGTGTCTGACTCTTTGTGACCCCGGCAAGAATACTGGAGTGGGTAACTGTTCCCTTCTCCAGGAGATCGTCCTGACCCAGGAACTGGGGTCTCCTGCATTGCAGGTGGATTCTTTACCAGCTGAGCTCCCAGGAAATATATTTAATTCAAGGAAAAATAAAATATTAGTTAACTTTTGGGAAAAAAAAGTAATGTATGTGAAGACTTAGCCAAATGCTGGAAGTTAGCTAGTAATTATCATGTTAATAATGCTTGTTGTCATTTCCTGGCACTTCTTGCAGGTGGTCAGTCTCTCACCATTTCTTCCTCTCTCAGCTGTGACTCTGCCTCACTTGGACTCTCAGGCCATTTTCACGTCCCTTCACTCTGGTGTTCTCAAACACAAATCTGATGGCGCTGCTCTCCTGCGCAGAGCCTTCCGAGGCCACCACTGCTGGGATGTTTTGACTCCTGACTTGGCCTCAGGGGAACCTCACTTGGTTCCCTGCACCTCTGCCCCATCCCTCGACCCCATCCCCCTCCACCATCCCCCGGGGCGTGCTGCCGGGCCTCCCC
>CATKSN020000332.1:0-27712 GCA_949782905.1 Rangifer tarandus platyrhynchus
ACCTCGAGCTGCAGCGCAGACGACAAAGCATGAGAGGGGTGTGTACGTGCATTCTATTCCAGACGCTGTTTGAGAGAAGGGCGCTGCTTCAATGCAGTACTGCGCTGCAAGAAGACTTGACTTCAGACGTCAGATGCTTTACCGCGTACGACGAGCCTTCGGTGCATTATTGAGTTGCGTGCGCTCGCCTTCCGGTGACAGCCTCCGCGTGCAGCTTTGCTGAGTGACAAAGCGTATCACAGCTTCACTTGTCACGTGTTCTTGCCATTATGGTTCGGAAGCAAGTTCTCCGCATGCAACAACTGACTTAGAGACAAGAACAGAAAGTGTGTTTCTCGAGGAGAATCGCCCCGTTATTAAGACGAACAATGCTGGCATGCCCGCGATACGACCAACACTGTGCCGCCCAGGCTAGTAGGTTTCAGCTACACAGGTTCGTCATGGACGCTCGCGCAGATACAAGGACCATTGCCACCATCTTCTGCAGGATCATTAGCAAGTAGCGTTGGAAAAGGTCCAGTTACGTCAATGCGATTTCTGTATCCCTCACCAGAGGCTGATAGTGTGTGTAGGGTCCTTGCTCTGCCACATTGCCGACAGAGAGCAATCACTCGTGAGACCTTCGGACTGCCGCGTAAGTGCGAACGTTTGCCCTACCAGAGTGCACGACCACTAGTACCAGAGTGCTGGACCGATTCATAGCGGTTTCTGCTATAAGCATCAGCCTGTACCGTAGACGACAGCCTTCTAAGTACACGTGCCTGATGCAAGGTTCTCGAGTACGAATCCTACTGTCGCCTGCGGGCGCTCAGAGTGCGGAAAAGTGACAGGGTCAGCCGCTGACTGCCCTGAGATGTCTCCGTGTAGACGCATCATTTGCTCTCGGGCCGCTTCCGCTTATTCTTACTGAGCCAGGTGCGGTTCAAGCCCCCGTATCCCGTGTCTTTCGCCGCGCAACATCAAGCTCGAGCTCCCCCTCGCTTTTCCTCCTCTCATGCGGTCCGAAAGGAGACAGCTCCCTGTTCCTGAGGGTGCGTCGGTGCGCGTTGCGTGAAGACGGTGCTTACGGATAGACCGGTGCATGGCGGCGCCTCCTCCGATGGCTATTCTCGGGAAGTTCCTCGGGAGGATCTAACAACCCTGAACCTAATTCGAGTTGTCCTGGGGGCCAAAAGGCAAATACCAGTCCTACCCATAGAACGGCATGCACTACGGCAGCCCCTGTTGCGCGCTATTGCGCCGCGGCCGTCGGTGTCCCTGCTGCCTGCTTACTCCCTATGCGTTCAGGGAATAAAAGAAAACTGCGCTATCGGGCGTAGATACACCGCATCCGCACGCACGGTCTAGAGTCCAGCTTCGTATTTCTCCCCGCATGCTTCTGACTGCATTTGAATGCATGTGTGCACCGCATTTTTGAAGCGACTCTAAACACTACGGCCGTTCGCTGAACGTTCACCCCCTAGGCGGCCCTGGTCCAGCGCCTCCCTCTGTCGACCATCCTGTAGAAAGCGCCTTCGTGATCACTCATTGTCATTGGATCATTTTTGTTCGCAGCCGGAATTCTACATGAATATGCGCACGCAACTAGCTCTCTTGCTCAGGTCTGTCGCTTCAAAGTCTAGACGTCTCCCTGTGCAACGAGATGCTGAACAGTACTATTTGCTGCCTGCGCAGCGGCTGCCATTGGGCAGGCTCTTCAGTCTAGCACGTCGGTATCCCTGGACCAGCGGACGCTGCGCGTCACCGTGTCGCCGCGCTGCAGAAAGAGCCGGCAAGCTGGCAACTTCTCCAACCATAAAGTGCGGATACGGTTCGTGTGTCCCCTCTCGTGCACACGGCCCGTTCTCGTCACACCGGTGGACCTTTGCCCAGTTCACTGCCTTCCTCGAGCGGCCGCTGTGCGCCCGTCGCGGAGCCCAAGGGGCATGCTATCGCAGCAACCGCACACAACACGGTACTGGCGCGTAGTCCTTGGGCGCTGGCGTGGGATGTACAAGTTCCGTTCGACAGAAGATCGGCGTGCCTTTCCAGCTTTCTGCAATGGAATCTAAGGATGTGCCAGGGGCCCCAGTCCGTAGTCAAGAGCGCTGTCGCCGGTCACAACCTATTTGTCTTCTTTATTACACCGACTGGCCAGCCGGCGAAGACGGCGAATGCCCTGCGCCACCTAGAGGCTAAATGTTGAGGCCCGGGCATTCTATATCCTCGAACGTCCGCAGCCGGCACCAGGGGCCTTCCTCGCCGAGGATTGGTGACGATGTTCGGGAATCCATCCACAGGTGCTACAGCGCGCGGGCGTTTTACTACGCCGAGCGCTTGCGACCTTCCCGGTAGTGCAGAAGGTGGCTTCAAGTATTGCGCACAACGCGCTGAGTCGTCGTTGTCGGCACAATGCAGCGACATGTATTCTGTCGGGTAGCCCTTCGTCCCGCCGCCTGCCCCCGCGACAGACAGGAAGGGTGTGCTGCACGTGCAAGACGCAGATCAACGGAGGGGTCTCCTTGTGAACGAATTTTTCTGTTGGCGACCTCCCTGCACGACATAAGCGACTTGTTCCTGAACCAGGAAGCCACTCACTTCCTCCTGCAGGCGAATTAATGACCTGCCAAGGCGAAGCTGTCCTTATTCCCTTAAAAGAATCTGTCGAAGAAGAGACGAGCGATTGCTCCTGGAATTTCGCACTAACCACAGTGACGTACACAGCGTGCCGTTGTTGCCCGGGTCTTCCCGCAACGTGCTGCGCCGCGCCATGATGCTGCAACTGTGAGTATCACCCTTTTCCGTCTGTACTTTCTACGATACGCCTTACACAGCGGCTACGCAGAAATACGGTGGGCCTTCTGCGTGCGCAGACCCGCGAACTCGGAGTGCAAGGAAGGTTTCGGGGGGCAGCGCAGTGGTTTCGACACTGCGGCTCTCGCATGAGAAATGAGCTCCCGGTCCCGTCCCCCTCGGATTTCTGCTTCATGGCAACCTCTTGTGCATGGGGTTTCGTCAGCGCAGCGGCGCACGAATGTTTCTGTCTCTCGTCTGTCCCCACTGTCGCGTTTCTTTCGTTATCACCCTCGTCTACATTGAGAGCCCGGTGGTGTACGGGAGTGTACCGCGTCCAACAGTTGTTCACGAGAGGCGCTAATTGAGACCTGCAGAGTGACACTAGGACTGGCGCGCTGCATTGGGCGCTTTCAGCACCACAGTTGCTGCAGTCGCACTCTACGAATCTGCCGTTTTGACTTTTTGTCGCTGGGTCGCGTCTGGATCCAGAGCACGACGCACTGAGCACCTGATGAAAGTGCTTCGCACGTCGGCTTCGGCACCCAGTGTGCGCGCACGCGGCCGGCTGACTCTTATGTAAAAGAGGCTCTGCCAGAGCTTGCCTGCGGTAGACCGGAACGCTAGGCTTTCGGGTGGAATTCGCAGCGCCCCGCCGTTCTGTCCCCCCGTCTTTTTCAGCACCCGGCTGGCTCTGCATAACTGCTTCTCGCGTCGTTCAAATACGCACATCCTCAATTTAATCACATGCATCCCGAGAGAGTAGCGCGCCTTCTCACTTAAACCGTGAAACCAAATCAAATAAGCATCCGGCAAAGCATAGTCACGTCCCGTCTGTCTTCGTCTGCGCACCGGACCGTACTCACAGGAGCGGAGCGAAGTGAGTTTCGGGAAGGAGATGCCTTCCCGTGGGCCAAGAGAACTGGCCGAAGCACAAAAACCTCGCGATCCCGCAAACCCCAGAAGGTCTAATCAAAAGGACGTCGCAACACGGCGCCCTCAGCATCAATTCGGAGACATATGGATCGAACAGCGAGCCACACTGGACTTTCTAGTTGCGATCTGTGCTCAATGCACTTCTTCGCCACGTCTTTAGAGAATTTCTCGTGAGACACGGCACTCTGTGCAGGGCACCCTTGCCGGCACTCCCGCAACACCCGCACTTCATCTTGTGCTGCCCAACCGAGCCCTTGCGTAACAGGGTGCGGCCGTTTCGAGAAACCTTTCAATAATAGTACACGTGTGGCAAATGGTCTCGTCCGCGCGCGGCGCAAAGGAAAAGCATATCGTCGTCTTGATCAGACCCTACCTGTGCAGCGGCTGTCACAGCTCCATTGTGACGGTTTTCTGGTTCCGTTTCGTCAGGATTATGCGGCTGACATCGCAGGTCTCAGTGCGAGCCCCTGAACCGAAAAAGAGAGAAAAGAGCCCGTTTATCGTCATTCTGAAGCGCTGGTCGCCGCGGAGTGCTCGATCGTATACGATTTGCCCCCTAGTGACCTCTTCGGGCGTGAATATAAAATCAAACGCTTGGAGCTCAAAAGACACGGAGGCCAGGCGCAAGCGCGCGTCAACTAGGCCCGGCTACAAGGATATGGCCCGGTAGGTCCCGAGCGTCGCGCGGGCCACCGGCTGCAGTTGAGCACAAGACCACAGTTATGGCTTTGTCGCTGGTGCGCGCGTATCGGCCCGATGTGCTGCTCTGAAAACCTCCCTTCCCAACCGTAAATGCTGCCGTACCCCTTTGAAACTTTTTCCGCGACATCCCTGCTCCTGCGAGAAATGCACACGAAGGTGGTGCACCCCCAGTGCTTGAAAAAGGGGGGCGCTTGCGTCTCCTGTCTCTCCCGGATGAAAATTAACATATAGGAGAGAACTTGCCGCTGAGAAGGCACCTGATGTACAAAAAAGAAAGCGGAAGCTCGTCTATCGCATAGGATCGGTTGCCACGGATCGAGCATGCGACCGCAGTACCACCGAGTACAAGGAGGTTTTCACAAAAGGAAAAGCAAAGCGCGCTCGATGCTGGGAAGCGAAAAAGCATAGAGGCGAAGCGGCGTCACGCCGAACGAAGGTGGCAGCAGATGAGCTAAGAAACTCAGTTGGAATTCGGGACTGTCGTACGAAAAACAGCATTGGTAATGGCTCCCAGCGTGCGACACTGAAACGCTTCAACGGAAGTATATGCACAGCAGCTGCGATGTACCCTGATGTAGAACCTGCTTATATCTCCTGGGTGCTCCGACAACCGCTGCATGACCGCAGCTGTATGCGGCATTGCAAAATAGTAGCATGGCTGACTTCTATGCGGACGTCGCTGGCAGGTGCCGTGCATGAAGCGGCACGAACGTACGCAAAGTTACTGTAGAGAGTGTGCTTTGCGTACATCGGGAAATCAGGGACGCAAAGGTGGGTGACTTCCAGCAAGGAGGCGAAATCTGCTTCTCTTCTTTTCCGACGACATCCTGCAGGAGCCGTAGCCTCGCTCACCGCTAGCTACGAGCCGGCAGGAGACACAGATGCCACGGCGTACAGCGACAAAGAATCACCGAAACGGCCGTGTCAAAAGAGTTCCCGCGTCGCTGGCGGTGTTTCTGGAAGGACGCATTACCGTTGAGCTGTGCGCCTTTGGCGCTAGATTCTGGTGGACTACTTCTCCGATCAAATTTGCAGTTACAGAAGAGAGCTGCAGACCCACACATGAGTTGAATGCCTTGTCGGCTGTAGTCGAACCTAGGAGCCAGTGAAACGATATCCGCTCAGAACCAGTCGATTACACTCATCAAGATAAGCAATCCGCCCAACGTCTTGCTCTCCGTTGAAACTCACGCTATGGAAAGAGCTTTACCCCGTATAGTAAGCTTTTTCCACATATCAGCTTGTCTACCTGGCGCCGAATGCCATGCTGACGTCACAACGTACAGTATCGCTCTCTAAGGCATAGACAGCTCACCAACAGCTGTCGACCCAAGTGCAGTCCCACACCTCAGAAAAATGCGGAGCTGTTGTGTCAGCTTACAGCGGCGGTTCTGGCACTAACGAGTCCTCACCGACTGGTGCACCCTTACTTTTGAAAAGTCACCTAGTGTGTCATCAAGCTGGCGCCGTCACGCCGATATTAGGAGTGCGTTGCGGGCGTGCCTATGCTAGCAAAGATAACGGCACGACTGTCGCCTGCGGAGGCAGAGTTCGCGGAGTGACGACTGCCCTTACGCTCTGGCAGAACTACTTTGCTTCTACGTCTTCCACGCGGAGATCGACGGCCGATACTCCTTACGAAACCTCAGGCCCCGCCGTGCGTGCGTAAGTCCCCATCGGTGTCCACTCCGAAGTGCCCACGCTCTGCAGGGTGAATTCCCATGAGCAGCTCACATACGCTGCGGCGCGTATGGAGGACTTAGCGTTGACGGCGAGCTGCGCGCTGTCTAGTCAAACAATCCATGCTATTCGTGAGCGAACATATGCGCCCGAGCTTCGCTGTTTTGACTACAAAACTATACAGTTATCAACGCAAGCGTAGGCGAAGCTCCATAGTATGGCCACTCCCGGCCGCCGGCCTCGTCCGTCGTGTACAGCCGAACCATGCTTCCTCTGCGAGGGCCAGCACGCGCTGTCGGACAAGAATACATGACACCATGAAGTGTAGCCTGTGCTGGCCTGCTCAAGCTGTTTCAGCTTTCAAAAGGAGACAGTGTTAGGCCGTCTCGAAGAGCCACGCTTAGCATTCTCTCGTGAACGGCTTCGGGGTACTTCCGATTGTACCAGAAGACGAACACGGGTGCAATGCGACGCTGTACGTCCTCACCGCTTTCACCGCCGTACACGCGCACATGCCAGTGGACGCTTAACAAGCACGACGTACACCATGGCGCCCGACGCCGTACTTGTTCCCTATTTAAAACCCTTGTGACTTTCGTACGCTGTTTACAAAACTCATCACCACGGTGTTTAACCGGCCGCGAGCATCCACCCAAGGTAGCCGGCGCGTAGACTGTCCTAAGCAATCGGCACAATTATATCGAGGGCGAGAATGGTTTTCGTTCAATGCGCGCGTCCACGGCGACTTGGAAATTGACCTTATACATTCTCACTGTGGAGTCAGCCGGTGCACATCGATCCGAGCCGCAGCCTCAGCACCCAGCCGCGAAGGACCCTCTTAGATTGGGCTTATATTGAGGTCGTCCCCTACGGGTGGCTGTCCTGAGGGGCACCAGCAACCTTTCTTACATCCCCTTCGTAATTTATGTCCCTCCTGGAATAGCTCCAGGACGCACTAAACGCAACGCAAGAAAACGTCCTGCCAGAGCGCGGGAGGTATTTTATTGTGGCGCGCATGTACGCAAATACGGCACTTCCCCTGACGGGCACAGAGATGTCACATGAACAATGAGAACGGAGTCCGCGCTTCGTACGTGGGGGCTACTGTTACAGCGTGGTCTGTCGCAATACCACCACGTCGTTCGGAAAAGAAAGCCTCTGAAAGGGCTGCGCCGAAGAATAATCTGCCGCCCGGCCCTCGCTCTCGCAAAACGTAGGTTAGCCTTAAGCTTCAGAGGACCCGCTCGTGCTGGCCAGACGTCTGTGCCACGTACTAGTCTACGAATCTTTGAAGCCGTGTGGGCCGTACACTCGTTGCCAGCTTCCTCAGGTGCAGCAACGGCGGTCGTGCAATACTCGGCCTCGATAGGGAGGATAATCTGTCGGACGGCCTGAGTCTAGCGAGCCAAACGACCGAACAGCACACCATGATAACTGGGCCTCTGTGTTACCCTCTTCAGAGCAAGCTCGTGCATTCCGAGAGTATTCGCGCATAATTCACAGCATGTAGGGTCCGCGCCATGTCACACGACCGCTCACGTTTAGCTATAGACGCGCTCAGCACAGACAAGCGAGGACGCCCCTTTGAGCGGTGCTTCGACTATTCCGTGAGAGCATCTTAATTCCGGCATCAGCTGGCATGGAGTAAAGCCGTTCTTAGATGTAGATGCGCAGCACGCCCTGCTCCCTGAGATCCCTGCGCACGGGATAGGCTGGCTTGTAGTATCAGTCGTATCCACGCGGGATAATCATTTACCGTGGCGAGCTTCGCTAGACAATACGGGGCTCGACACCATAACCGCGTCTTTTCTCCATCACAGCTGGGAAGAAAAGATGAATTTTCGAGGCTGTGCCTCTCAGGGGCCGGGCTGTACGCCCGAGGAGGCGCCGTCGTGCTAGGACTAGCCTTTGTGACGGTACAGTCTGTACCACGTGCACTAACGTAGTGTTCGCTGCAGAACTCTCGCATAAGCTCCACTGTGACTTACTAATTCCTGGTAAAGTGACGAAGCTTCACGTCGGACGTCCTCAACGACATGACACCGACATTTGCGAAGGGAGCTCTGTGTGCCGCCTGCTGGTAAAAAGACAACCCGCGGCACGCTGTTAAGTTGCTTGAGAAAGCACGAGCCCGCACATCACCGTTGCCCTGCTCTCCACCAAAGGCTTGGGTGCGAGACGACATCATTTGCTGCAGGGGCAACAGGGAGAGGGAGACCGACATCACGGGCGCAGACACCGCGTAAGCACCGGCGCTCCTTCACACTGAAGCTCCGCGTGCTCGGCGCGGTTTCTCGCTTCGCACTCGTGACGACAGACAGTATCAGTATCCCCCGCATTCCTGGCTCTCCTAGCTATCAGGTGGGGCCGCGCACGCACATCCTCTTCCTTCCCTACAGCAGCCGCTGCACAACATGTTATGCGTCTCACAACGCTGTCGTGAGTTGCCCACGGTCGCAAAAGCGCGGCTTGAAGTCTTGCCACGTGATCAAGGTGCCGCGCTTTTCGCTGCCCGCAGCTGCACTGCATCCTGAAGATAGGGCAGCATGGGCGGCTCAGCATCCGGAAATTCAGGAGGACCACGACCTGCAGGGAGGGGAGCACCCTGGTCTGCGAACAGTAAACGCTGACAAATAAACGCCATGGAGCACGTCCAGCTTCGCTGTGCTTGCGATATCCTTTTGTCCCCACCACAACTTTGAATGCTGACGTCACAAACACAACATCCCTGCCTTATTCTCGTAGCGTACTCTGCTTCGCGCTGTACCTTCAGACACGTCCGCGGAGCCCGAGGGCCACCGTACGCAAGCGCAGCCACATAGCGCCGGAGGGACATGCGGCCTCCTTGCCTGCACGAGCCGACGCCTGAAGGCTGTCCGACGTGGCCCAACTTAGCCCGCTACAGAGCAGTTCTCCTCATTTACCTGCTGCAAACCGATCACCACGTCCTGCCTGAAGGCCTTCCGGCGCAAACGGCGGCAAACCTCTCTCCGCCGCACAACGCAGGGTTCGCAGAGCCCACAGCAGTACTCTGCTGGGCTGCTGTACAATCGGTTCTCGTCGTTTGAAGTTTGCATCTAACATGAGCTGTTCTGAGCACTGGCTACGAGGAACAGCCTCCTGAGCTCTCTGCATGTGGTATTCGAACTACCCGTAGCAACTGATAGCAGGAAGTGGTGGTGGATCGGCGTCAGCAAAATACATGTGCAACTTGCGAATCTGCTTCAGCGAAAATGCCTACGTTTGCTGTGACGTCCTTTCAAACTGCGCAGACGGCTGCAACTACTGTATCACTTCCTCCGTAGGCCTCCGGACCCGCTTCTCCGTAAACATCCAACTTTCTGTGCAGGCTCCGCTTTCTTTGATATGCCACGCAAAGGTGGAGCCGGGGCCGCATCAAACAAAGGAGCGCTGCCGGCTCCGCCACTCGAGCTACCAAGGTATGTCTGTATCTTTTACTCCTTTAACGATTCTCCCGAATCGTCACTGCCTCCGCTACGGGACAAAGGCGCATATCAAAAAACATGTTTCTGCTGCAGCAGCGACGCAGCGCTCCGGGATATGCGCTACCAAAACGGCGTTGGTGCTTCTGCGGCAGCGCTGCACCACACCATAGTGGTTTGTATGAGAACATGAGAAAAGTCTGTTTTGGTCTCGAGTGGACTTCTGTGATCCACTTCTGCAGAGTAGCGCAGTAATACAAGCGACGACTGCAGCCTCTATGCAGCTTCCGGACAGCACGTGCCCGGGCGGCCGAAAGCTAAGGAAGCACGGCATGCGCTGCGGCGGACAGAGTTTGCGGTGGCCCTTCCGGTACTATTGTATGACGTTACCACAATCTGTAAGACGGTTACAGTGGATAGGCACGTTCGCATAAAGGTTCTATTCTGTACTTTGACAAAGTGCGCGGGGAGCTGCTGGGCAGCTGAACTGCTAGCAGCAGCGGCGGTTTATCTCCCCTCACTACCGGTTTACAAGGAGGACGCCGTACTTCTGCCGCAGTTATACTATCAAAGCCAGGTGGCTAGTAACCTGCGTACCGTCTCTTTCAGCCGCCGGCGAGAAGCGGAAGCTTTAAAGCTGAGACGAAGGAAGCAGCTCAGCTCTTCGGCGAAGAAGTGCTTTGCTCCACGCTTGCGCTTCACCGGCCGACGGCTATATACCTAATAGACACGCAGCCAGCTCAAAGCTCAGTCATGTATAAAGGCCCATGCTTGCCCCACTGGCTGTGTCCTGGTCCGAGGTTTGACGCCGTATTTCGTTTGTTCAGCTTTTGTTTAAGGTTGTTCAGCCCACAGCACCCTGAGAAAGTCTAATACACGACATGCGGTTCCTGCTGAATGCGGAAAAAGAGATCATCTGCCTAGCCTGCATAGTACTACGTATCCACGCCTGTTACGTCTATCGCCTCTCCGACCACGCAAGACCCTGAACGCCGGAAACATGTATGGCGGAAGTTCGGCGCACCGCATGTCGACGGAATTCCCGGGTGATGCGAAGCGGTGCGGCTTGTTCATGAAAATCAGGAATAAGCAGCACCACGGCAGCTCGACTAGTCTCAGGGGGTCTGCGTGATCCTCTGTGTCCTGACTCGGTGATGTGCTCTGCAACATTACGAAGAAAGTCATCAAATGGTGCGCGGACAATGTCATCAGTCTATCTACGCGCTTCCGCAATCCCCTACGCCTGTTTACATCCCGCGACACACTTCGTATACCGTCATCGTAGAATTGTCTGCCGTGAGGTGAAGCCGCGACGTACTCGCAGCACTCTGTTCTAGCGTAGGGGGGCAGTGCAGCTCGCGCGCTGACGCTGGTGTCCCTTGTCTCTGCTGCACCGGACACCATACGGTCGGCCTCTTCCAGACTCTTGCTGCATAGTTGACAAGATTATATGTCGTTCTCAACGTCTACAGTTTCTTTCTTGGCACGGCCGCCCTCTCCAGTAGGCCCCGAGAGGCTGCGCATCGTGTGAGGGGTGCGCCGACATGAATTCACAGCACTTTTGTCGTGGTTCAAACGCACACCCTCTGCAAGTGTCCCTCCCACCCAGGTTTGTGTCATCCTCTCGCCTCCTGAACTCTGCAGTATACGTTTTCAGCTTCGACATGGAGGGTGCCATCGCGGGAGCAGAAGTGTCTTCTTCTGTCCGTTGCGCCGATGTTCGGCTGAACAGCGAAGACAGTGCGTACACAGTTCTCGCCTGCCAGCAACCCACTTGTGTCAACTTGTCTGACGGCGTCCCCAGACAGCGTGTCTGCTATACAAGTGCTACAGATAACTTCCTGGTGCGAAATTCGTAATCAAAAGCGTCGCCGGGTGCTCGAGCTTTTTCCAGACCGCTGAATCTGCCTTGAAGGAGGACTGCAGTGTCCTGCACGCGGAGGGCCAACGAGCTGAGCACGGGGGCCGAAGCAATCCCAAGCAAGCATGTTGCAGCTGCCTGGCGGTACCTGCCTCTCTACGTACTCACAGCGGGGTCGCCCTCATTGTTCGCAGGCGACCACGTGAAAAGGAAGCGTCTCTGGGACGATGTGAGCACTGCCGAAACTGCCTGCGGCAGAGCGGGCTTGCCCTGCAACCGCAGGAGACTGGGGCGCCAGTGGCGGGCAATCGGTGGGCTCTGCAGGCTCTGGGGCCCAGCAGCCGCTGCAAGGCCGGCAGACACTTCTGCGGGATGCCTTCTGGAAACTCCTTGTGTTGCAGCACACGTAAGCAGATCCTGCTGCCCCTGTGGTTGAGACCCGGTGCAGCTAGTGCGAAGAATTATGGCAAATTGTGTTTTCCTGCTTAGTAGTGATTGATGGAGGGCTGTGACGCAGTCGGGTGATTACTGCCAAAATGACGAAACGAATCAAGGGCCGCACAGGTGGAGGCACGGGCGTGAAACGTATGCTCACTACAGGCAGCAAGCCACAGCGGAGTGCAACTCACGTCCTTCTGCCCATGTCTCCGGAGCTGCTCGACAAGAAACCACACCTCGTCGGTGTGTGGACCTATGAAGCAATTGGCAGCCCTGCAATCTCAGCGGCATCTCTCGGAGCTGCTTCTGTGCATCGGTCGCCAATTGAGGCCTGGAAAGCCCTGTGCAGTGGAAACTCGAACGTGAGCCGCAGCCCGTGAGGCCGCTATCCTGCTGGCGGGGATACTCGGATGCCGCGCGCGTGTTCCTCCAGGGCATCTACCAGAGGATTGCGCCGCAACTAGAGGAAGCCATCCCAGGACCCCTCACAGAAAGCTGCCAGCCCCCCTTGGTGTGAGCCTCACCTTCAGCTGGTCAGGTCCGCTGCCGCGCAGCTGCGCTACCATTATGTCTGGGGCAGAAGGCACTCCAGTGTGCAAGTCGAGCCGCTCGATACCTCCTGGTAGCAGGTCCGTAAACGCCTGCCGTTGACGACGAGAATGCGGGACCATTCAGTGCTATTTTTTTTGTCTCTGGAAGTAGATTAAAAAATGTTCACTCTTTCAAGTAGCACCCGATCTTTCTCTACTCGAGCCCATGTAACCATAAGGCCCCTGCACCTTCACTTCATCCCTCGCCCTCATATACATCTGCCCCCGGCGACAATGAAGGAGCAGCATTTTCAAATCTCAGCTATGAACACGACGCTGGAACTGAAATGCATGCTCTCCACGGCAAGCGGGTAGCATCTCACAGCCCCTCCCACGAAGGTACCTGAGCCTTGTAAGCCGGCAGCGAAAGCCTCACGAATTGGCTGTCCGCGCTGCTTCAATTTCATCAGAGAGAATGCGACGTGTACGGAAGAAATAAGAGATGCGCCTCATTAATAGAGGTGCACGTGACGAGCGGCCTACAGCTGCTCGGTCTCCAAAAGAGCATACGCTGCCGAGAAGGCGTAGTGCACCAGCGTCAACGCTGCAGCATCCGTCGTCGTCAATTTCCTGCTGGAACCGTGTCCAAGAAGGAGGGTACTCCAGCACAGGCTTAGTAAGAAATTGATACGTTGCCTACGCACGCCCTTTCGCAGACCGGAGAGGCTGCTCAGTCGCTTCTCAATACAAAAGCCCAAGACTGCCGTAGCCACTCCCTGGCATTTAAAGCAGGTAATGTGTTCTACTGCCGATTGAAATCCCTCACAGTTCCTGCTGCTGTTTTTCCCTTCTCTTGTTGTCTTCCCCTCCACTAGCCCAGCAAAAGCCTAAGGAGACATCCTGCTGGAGGATTTCCTCCCTCCTTGCAAAACTGTGGCGCATCCGTTTGGCAGCTCTGGGTTTTGGACTCGCCAAGGCTACCCTTGTCCGTAAATGGACGACATGGGTTGGCGGGCGAGTTTTCCCACCTAGGCAGCCTAAGACCAGTCACCTAGCTGCAAGAGTATCATGCCAAATCCTCCTTAGGTCACTGATGTGGGCTGCTTACTAGTTAGCTGCTCATGTACCGGCTGTCTCCCGTCCACGTTGTACCCCCGTACAAGCTGCCAACCAAGACGCGTCGGCGGAGACGGGACTTGCCGGACGCTCAGACGTATACAGGTGCAATCAGGAGCCGACTGCGGGCAGTTTGTGATTAGCCGCGTGGGTTCGTACAGTAGAGAACCCCCGTTTACCAGTTTATCGTTCTGCGCACGAATTTTCCTGTACACCGCTCCGGCCTCATCAACGCGGCTCTTCGGGACACTTCCTTGAAACCGCGCCGTGCACTGGAGTCCCCACGCGCACGCCCCAAGCACCTCCCGTTGCCTCTTTCCACAGCGGTCTGGTCTGCTGCTCTACCTACAAGGGTGTCCGTGAGGTGCGACACATCCGCCGCCGCGCTCACCGTGCAGTCTTGAGGCTCTCTGATGTAAACGCTTCCTACGCCTGACCGTCTGCAGCTGTACGCGGGCCTGACTAGACGCGTGGGAATCTCCCCCAAGGCATCGAAGACCACCGCGCGCTGCCCGCCTTCCTGAGCGGCGTTGCGGTCAGCCCTGCATTGTGGCAGAGTGGCATTCTCCGCGAGTGACATCCGGTCACGCCGCCCCAGTGTCGAAGGGGCTCCGTGCTCACCGTGGCTCAAAGTCCTCCCTCGATCACGCATATGAGATGCGGAAGAACTCTGCGGCACTGCACGTATGCCGGTGCGCTCGTGCACGACGGAGCTCAACTCGTAGTGCGCGGCATTCAGTAAGGGCGTGGCAGGCAGCCGCCTCCGTACAATGTGTTGGTAAGTTAGGAGACCCGCTGCGCGTCAGGGCCACACCTGTGAGAAGCTCGAGTGCACATGAACAGGCAACCCGCGGTAGAGGATTCTCTGCAGCGAACGCAGGCCTTCAGGTACCCGTCTAAGCCGGTCGCGCGACGGCTCTTCCACCGCGTGGATTCCTCCCGCGTCGAACAGCTGATGGACAGAGACACCATGGCCCCTACGGCCGAAACCTGGACTTCTTCTCGCCCCGGTAATGCTTCTGACGCCAGAATACCCAGCTGCTTTCGAACTTTTGCATTTTACTGACCACGCTGCCGCGTGCCGACGTATCAGCAGCGTCACATATGCTAAAGGGACGCTTCAGCAACAGCCCAGGATGGCCTAACAGGATCCCATCTCGTGGGCACTTCCGAGGCATTCCTTCTAAGGCGGCTTCACAAGGCCCGACCCGTGCTACTTTTCTAAGCTGCGTGGCCAGCAGCCTTGACACTGCGATCGTCGCCCAGGCGAGGCCCAGATCCGAGGCAAGATGTGCTGTCGGCTCGCTTTCAGTTCCAGCCACCGACAGCGTCACCTCAAGAAGAACAAATCCTACGCAGACACCTGAACCCCCCAACTCCAGAACCTCTTCCGTCGAGAAACGCAGCATGCGCCTGTTTTACAGCTTTCACCACATTAGCCAGCAGCCATCCACAATGTCTGCGGAGACCGTCGGCTGGTTTAAACGGCTACGAAAACCGTCGGTAACACCTCATGACGGAGCTTGCCGCCTGACAGTGCGTCATGCACGGCGTCGCTCTCTGTTGGCGCCACGCAACTTTACACTCTGCTGCCGCGCGTATACTTTTTTGCATACCCTGCCACAACACACCTGCGCGCTTGCGTGTTGCTGACTCGGACCTTTCTCGTATCAGGCTGTGGGACGGCATCTCGCTATTCGCTCCTCATATCGACGACGCCAGCGTTGCTACCTCACTGACACCCTTTTGCACAGTCTCCCGCCAGGGAGGTCAAGTACAATCCGTCATTCGTCGCCCCTCCGCACCCTCAGGCACATGTGCCCGCCCTGTTGATTTGAGTGACATGCTTTGCCATCGTGATATTCATGTGACGGACCCCAGAGACCGCCTTGATCTATAGAATAGAGATGAGGCTTACCAGCCGTAGCCCGAAAGGACTTCTGTCGCAATCTTCGTGCCTAGCCCTCCCCACTGGGACTCGTCACAAGGCTGGAAAACCTCCGCCCGCCTCACTGCGGGTGAAACATACCGCGGTGTTTACTGAAGGTGCTGCTGCTCATCGGCCAGGTTCTCTCCGCAATCAGCGCTGCTCCTTCCCTCGCGGGCACTCTGACTCCGTGTGTCGTGCAGGTTCGCCTGTCATGCCTCTGCAAATCTTCCGGTCCTTCGCGTTTCCCTAAACATACTGGTAATACCTCATGAGTCCCATTTGAGGGTCACCCGACCTGACTTTCGCGTTGCCCTGCGACAGCACCCTCCGCTGACGCTGCTATTTCTTCTAGCAGGCCTCAACACACCCGTAAGCGCTCGCGTGGGTGTCTCTCAGCCCACAGCGTCCTCAAAGCACATGAGATCTTCTCACAGCCTGTCGCAAATGTCAGATCGAATGTACATACGTGCTACTAACACGACAGCCTCGTCATCTGGCGAAACGCTCTTCTGCGGAGACTCCCGAACAGTTCCGCACCCCCTGTGCACGGTCGGAGCAGGATCAGACGTCTGGATGATTGGATAGATATGCTTTCCCATCAAAGCATCTACATGATGGGTCACAAAGACCTCCTCAGCCCACAACATAGAAACGTCATCAACTTGCTGTAACTCCGCAAGGCAAATGCCGCAATCTCCGAAAGTCACCCTCTACTGTTGGGGCTCGCCACAAAAGAAAGGCAGAAAACTCCTTCCTCCTCGCAAGTAGAGCGTATTATGACGTTGTGCCCGCCACGCTTCTGCTCGTCGTGCACGTCATCCGCGGAGCCGCGAGTGTCACGCGTTGCGCCCTCGTGCGCATTACACCTGTATTCGATAAGCCGTCCAGGCGTGTCGTGCGGAAAGAGATCCCTCGGCAACTGAATGAGATCCCCGCCCTCTCAGGTCTGACTCAGGTGACATTGCTTTCTCTTGATTGCACCACAACGACCACTTGAGCAATGCCTGCCTGGGCTCCGCGCACTACCCCGCCGGATGCCATACGTGGCATGCAGGCCTGGGCAGTGTGCCTCTATAGACCTCCAGGTACATCACGTGTATCAGAGCAAAGCTGTCAAGTGCTGCAGAGTTACAGAGGAACTCTACGTGGGCTGAGACGGGCTTCCTCCCCCTGCTCTCACAAAGGATCCTCGCTGACGCCACTGCTCCCAGCGCCTGGTACCACCGCATCCGCAAATGCTATCTTGCGTGCCTTTTCGTCTCGCATGCAAAAAAACGATCTTACTCACATCCTGTCACAGAAAGCAGCCCACTCCTAGGCATGTGCTTCTCCCAGGCCTTCCGGCCTCTAGGTGAAACTTTGTCTGTCGTGGGTACCTCATGCAGGTCCCAACTTTACAGCTCCACGGGTGACTGAGGTACGAAATAGGTGTCGGCGCGGGAGCATTTACCCGGTGGACCAAGAAGCCATGCGCGGCCCGTGAAATTGAAAGCTGCTCAGCAGGAGTCGCTCCAAAAGGCAATTGACTCAGCGTCCGAGACTCGCCCGCTGATATGTGGACTTGTTACAAGACTAAGACAGCTTTTATTTATCAGTTCACAGCTACACCACTGTGTAACGTTGGCTCCGACACGCTGCCGATAGTGGCCCATGGCATCTCCCACACGCCGCCGTCCTCACGAGAGTTGCCGTCCCGAGCTATCATCCTATAATCTCTGAGTCAGAAGGAAATACTGCGCTGGCGAAGGACAAGCCCGCCAGTGAAAAAGCTTCCCCCGCTTTTTCTAGTCTCTAGCGCTTGTCTTCTAGTCTCTAGCGCTTGTCTCACGTCGCTTGTGAATCCAGACATACGATCATCCGAGGAATGTATTCATTTTGTGCGGCCTGCTAGACCCACCGCATGTGCGTCAGACCTTTCTCCCAGAACCGCTCGCCGTGTTTCTGCACGTATCCGGCAGCTTTACCTTCTGAAAGCCCACCTCGGGCGGAGCTCGCGGTGGTCCCGCCGCGGAAGCCTCCGGATACCCGAGTGTTCGCTACCCTTGGCCCCACCACATGCGCCGGTGCCTGCCACTGCACCGGCCTCACCTGTGAAGTGAGCAGCATTCGTTCAAGTCCTCCGACAACAGCGAGTCCACTTTCTGGTGCATTTTCTCCAGATGGCCCCGGGTCCTACAGCACAAAGAGCCTTCCTGCATCACCTTCCGACAGCAAGGTGGTGTCCCGTCTGTCGCGCCCGCTTCTCAATCACACTGATGGTTTTGCCTGGACGACGTGGGAGCTGTGTTTTGTGATCGACACGCCGTACGGCGACCACACACAAAAGCCCGACGTATAATACAGGAACGCTTCTGACGAGCCGCTGCTCCAGAGAGCTACCTCGAGATGGTCTCCCCTCTGTTTGAATCCCCGCACGGCTGGGATAGGCATAAGCACACAATGCACAGGACAAACATATTGCCGCTCCCTGTTGCAACCCTTCATCTTCTCCGACATCTTCTTGCTACGGCGGTCCAGAGCGCTTCTACCCTCCAGCGCATCCCGCGCGCACTTGGGGGGCCCCACCTGAAGGTCCTGCTGGAGAGGGATACGTCAGCGACCGAAATCGCTTTCCATTCCCTGCCGCCCCCTCTTTCTGCGTGCTGTCTCGCCTCTGGTACGGCCCCAGAAAAAGCCGAAGGCTGCGTCTTCTGCCGCACATTGTCCCCCGCACGCCTGAGCTTGGCTACCGTATGAGCCGTGAGCTCTCACCGTACATGCAGCAGGTGTGCCGGCGTGATGATCGCAGTTCATTGGGCGATTCTGCAACCACAGCGACCAGCAAAGAATACTCTGACACCCCTTGTCGGGCTCCAGCGCTGTTCCAATTGCGGCGCTCGGAAATATTAGCGTCAGCACTGTCTCCACCGTATTGGCACAGCTGCTGTATAGGCGTCAACATGCAACCGCAGTTCGTGAACACAACGCGGAATTAGGTACTTCTCACGACTTACCACACACAGGTACACTTCGAGAGTCGGGGGCCCCCCGAGGGGCCTTTCGGGTTCTAGGAAGTGTACTACCAGAGCCTTTACCCCCGCTGGCCGCACCAATCTGCTCAGCGCATTCTCTTTCCTCTAAGCTGTCAATCATGAGAGGCCTCTGCTCGAGCTTCCGGGCAGGGGCGTGCCGTTCTGTGACCGGGCCCCGTTCAGCAGGCGGCGAGTTTGTGCACCACTTCTCGCCGCGGCAAGTTGTGCCCAGCTTCTCTGCATCTCCTCAATCCTGTGTGTACGACAGATGACTCTCGTGCTTACCATGGTATTGTTGTCCCCCGCTTGTTTACGCCTAAGCTGCTGCAAGTGCCACCCCAAGTTTCGGAGAACGCCCAGGCCGGATTTGTCGTTGCTACAACACCGCCCGCCTGACTGTGGGGCAACGTAATAAGCAGCGTCAGTCGTACTGCCGCCAAGCGGCATTTCGTTTCAGCTCCTTCGCTTATGCGCCCTGGCGGCTTCCAAAGGCGTCATCAGGGCTCAGTGTGGTGTGGAACAGATTCGTGGAACTGGAAGAAGCAGTAGGTTGTTCAGCCTGGCGCTCTGATTTTCCAGTATGAAGCTTACGTCCTGGTGCACGCCAGCGGGGACAAACATGGCTAGTAGAGAGCTCCCTTGTTTACGTCTCTCCCTCGTCGATCAACCACTCGCGCCCGCACCTTTTGAAAAGCCAGTCTTCTCAGGACTCGCTTGTACAGTCAGAAGGAGCCTGCAACAGGTCAGCCAATTCTAATGAGGTGCGCGCGCACGTGCTTGAGGGCGGATTGATTGTCAGGCGAAATGTGCCTGTCTGGCGTGCGTCCACATCCGAAGGTTGAATGCCTGAAACCACATTCACAGTTTGATTAAGAGCATTAAAATTTTCTTGAGTGCGCTCTTTGTGCTTGCATATGAATGTACAAATACATATACGTACATCTGTATACATATATGTACATATATGTCTATGTATGTATGTATGTATGTATATATATATATATATATATATATATATATATATATATATGTGGACGACCCCCGCGCTGCCAAGGCGGTAGCCGAAGTGCGAACCCTGGTCCCTAGCGTAACGTGCTTTGACAACGCGTCAGCAGGGTTTCGCATGCTAGCGGCGACGGCTTAGGAAGCTGTCAACTTGTTCCAGCACCCACTGTGACGCCGGCAGTTCACGCTGTGCGGATCCGCTATGTATGCCGGTGCTGCTCAGCACTGCAGCACGGTGCTCTTCCTGAAGCGAAGCCCTGTGATCGAGGCCAATCACCAACGCCCCGCACCGCATCTGCAGTCAGGCGCGCGGCCCTCGTCGCCACGTGTGCCTTTACCCTAACAGCAGAGATGCTGCGCCTAGCAAAGCCAGGATTCCTGACTTTTATTTTACAGAAACTCTAGAGACCTCGTCGCGGAGAGAAACCTCGCCTTCAGAAGCATCGGTGGACCCGGAAGCTTGAGGCGTGCCAGATGGCATCCCCGCGGGGCCCGTCGGCCGCATCCGACATCTCGAGACGTCCCAGATCGCACCTCAGGCCCCAATCTTCACGACCCGGTGACACAAAGCGCGCGATGCCCTATGCGCCGGAAGGAGCCGCCACAGCATCCCCCCGTTGGCACAATCTGACGCACGCGTAGCAGAAGCATTTCTAGGCGCGGACTCCTGCATGCTCTCCTTACGAAAATATACTAGCAGCCCACGAGCTGCTAGTTCTACGTGAAAAGACGCAGTCACCTGGAGGTGCCTGCCTTCCAGGACGACATTGCTGTCACCGCACAAACAGCTTTCCTCTATATCCGCCCCAAAGTGCGACATCGTCAACTCCGCCGTTTCCACCGTCTTCGTACTCTGGCCGTGATGACACGTGCACGCGGCTCAAGATATAAGCATCCTTCTTGACAGATAGGCGTGACTCACCTCACAGACGAGCACGACCTACAAAATCCGAAAAACTCAGATCTCCTCAAAGCTGCAGCTGCGTACCTTCGAGAAGCATCGCCGCAGAAGCCACAAACGTATTGTAGGCAGAAACCCTGGCCTTCAGCGTTCGCCCGAATTTGCCTGCCCACCGCGGAACTTTGTTCCTATCGCGTTCCGCACTACTCCTTCCCTCTCGCGCAGCCTACCTGAATGCCGTGGCTATACAGTGAGGAGAGAAAATTCACCGGCACTTCAAGGCGATTCCGCTTCCCGCCCCTGCGTTCGTGCTGTCTGCCGTTTGACGTGCACCGCATGCAAACAATCAGCTCATCGCTGCGCTAGCTTCGTCTTCCTGCGGCACACGACGCTGCAGCAGCAGCGCGATGTGTGGCCGCCTTCTACCACTTACCGCGACTCTCCCCAGCCACCCTCTACAATCCAGGGGACAGCGAAGGAAGCGCGGATCACACATAAGTCTCGTGGTTGCCGTTAACTACCGAGCCTTTGCTCGCCGCCGAATCGTATGAGGCAAATGGCTCACAATGATGTGTCGCACCGTTCGAACAGTCTCGTACAGCCGGGGACACGTCGGCTGCACCCGGAGGCGAATGGATCACTGACCTATACGAACATGCGGATTCATGTGCGGCACGCCGTTCTTTCCCTGACAAACATGTCGGCTGCAGACTTCAATCTCGTCGCTCAGATATCTATTGTCGCACTTTCTACGGGCGGTCTCCACTCCTCCTCCCCCGTACTAAGGGCCTACTTGTGTAACACTCCTTATTAAGTGCCTAGTGAGCTTCAGCATCAGTTGTCGCCATAACGAAGATTGTGCCCGCCAATATGTATGAAAGCCTTTCATAGGCGACAGAGCGGAGTCGCGCTCATCGTGCGCTTCTGGCACTCTCCTAGTGTCGGTTGCAGCTGCCTGCGTGTCCTCGTCGTTGTTGGAATAGGCTCTCAGAGATCATACGTATTTGTCCAAAAGCAGTCAGGAGAAGCCATCGCGTCACCGCGGCGAGCGTGGGCAGCGTTGCTGCGCGACCCCCCCCCTGTGAAAATGCCCCTTTCTCGAAAACCTGGCCTTTTGACAGCTAAGAGCTTCCCCGAGGTTGCGCTCCCCCCTGTGGAGTGGCCGCAACGGTTGAGGTCGGGCAACCTTCTCCTGTGTGCAGCAACTTATATGTTCTACGTTGATAGTGCCGCGCGCACGGGTGTTCTCACTTGCTCCTGCGCGCGAGCCGGTAGGTGTGTCGGGGACAGCCAAGCACCATCAGAGGGGCAGGCCGGCCGTCGATCGGTGAGAGTTCCCAAACGTGGGCCGGCACTTCTCCAGAAGTCTTGTTCCGTGCCATGATATTGCTTCCAAGCGGCCGCCTGCCCGCCTCGTTTGTTCCTAGCATGCATATTTGCGACCCTTTGAAGTGGCCTTCACACCACGCAGCCCTGTCCTCGACTCGACCAGTAGCCGAGGCACGGACGACCGCGCGAGCACGCCATAGAGTACTCCAATGTCTATTATGTCTCCCTCACTAATGGTGCCCCCGACATACGCCGTCAGATTATTCGCCCCCTGACTCCAGATGCCAGGGTGTTGGCGCTGGTGTCTAACGAAGGACTGCGACCGACGACAACGTGTTAGTAGCGCTACGTATGCTGGTAGCAATTCCTCAGCAGCCTGCAGTTCCGGCCAAATAAATTGCTCACCTGCACCTGTTCCCGCAACGTGTCTCGCCAAGCACAGGCAAAGTGTCTCGCGCTTGCTGCTGTTGCCTTCTTGGTTTGGTACCTCATGTTCTCGAGCATCCGCCAGCGCTGCGCACCTCCCGCATTGCGTCGCGTGTAGCTTAATGTTCACAGTAGAGTCCTTGAAAAGGACCAAAGGCAGAACTCCTGTCGTCAGCATCAGACAAGCCGCTTTACCCGTTCTCGCAGACAGGGTTGTTCTCTCTACTTTTCCTCAAAGATCCGCGATTCCCTGGCTACCTCCTGGCCCCGCGCCTGTGCAGACAGTGCGCTACTGTGCTCTTCTCCGAAGGTTACATGAAACATCTCCGCGGTTGCGCAGGACTCCATAATGTGGAGAAACCACACCCTTCGCAAGTTGACGTCAGATTATCCAGCCTGTCTACGCCCCTCTGAGGGCAGGGCTCTACAGACCCTGGCGCAACAGATCTGTACGCGCGCTCCTCCTGCTAAACGCCCACAGCTTGAAATCCGCGGGATTCCCCATAACGCACGAAGACTCACCGTCGGGCTGCAGCTGCATCCCGAAGGAAACGGCCAGGCAGCTCGCATATGTAGCTTTCCACCCCAACACCTTATGTGTTTGTTCCCTCCGACCCGCCGTGCGCCCCAAAGATCTCGCAACACGTGCAGATCAACGGAAGCAGATTCCATCTTGACAAAACATGCGTGCGACAGACCCCGTAAGACCGCCGCGGCGTCCGCCCGGAATACACCGCTCACTAGCCGTAGTGACGAGATTTGCGTTCTCATCTTCAAGGTCCTTATTAGGGTTAGGCACGATACCTCGCACATGATATAAGCACTCTGCGGAATGGAAGCACCCCGCGCCTTCTCCCGCATCCATCCTACCTGCATTTCGCCGAGACACGCTGACAGTCTCTGCTTGATAGATGTAAGCCGGGGGGTAGAGCCTCCTCCCACGTGCTACTGGCTCTGGAGAAACGGACACAACGATGATCCGTATGCGCTGCGAGCGCACCACACGTGTATCGCGCTGCGGATCCGCCATGCCCTCCGAACCGCAGGTTTCCTGCACACTTGGCACTGCGTGGCGGATGACGTCGAGAAGAAAAGAAGGCAGCCCGGTCCATCCTATTTGCTGTCTATTCCAACGCTAGATTTCCCCTGCCGTCGCCGGCTCCGCACGTCTAGTCCAGTGAGACTCGTACACAAGCCTAACCCAGACATTGGCAGCTCGATTCGGAATTCTCTTTGAGAGACTCTCGCGCACACAGCCAGGATCCACACACCGGCTAATTCTGGAAGTAATTCTTGTGCAAAGGTACGCACTGAGAGCGGGCACCTTTCCTCCCCGGGCAAGGAGTTCGACCTACACGGAACAGCACGCAGCGGTTTTTACTTTTGCAGTTCCCGTGTATTCACTGCAACGGTGCGCCTCCACCGACGCTCACTCACACGCGCGCCGTCCCCCTACTGATCGCATGGCAGTGTGTAGGGAGGAGAATAGTCTATTGTAAGTAGAATCTGACTGAACCCTGCGCTGTATATTTACAACCAGCACGTTCCAGTCCTATAGCGTAGCCGCTCAGCAAAGCAGTGGTGTCGCGCTTCATCAGGGTCGACCTCCCACTTTGAGACTCCGTACCTGGCGAAGCGCACTTTGTCACGCACACCACAACACTCCTGTCATTCGCAAACCTCCGCACTGGCGTACCCTCTCTCTTCTGCTCCTAAACGGCGACTTCCCCTCTCAAGCTCGGGCCCTTACCACTCCTGCCCTGGTGCGCGTCCTCCTTCAGGTACTGCAGAAAGCACATGGAAGGATCACCTCGTGCAGGAAGAAATCGGCCGCTGAGCTCGTTTCCTAGTCGGTGTCGCTGCGAGGCTTCTCCCCCGTCCGTCGACGAATGAAGGCAGACCTGTCCTGCAGACGCATCCACAGAGGCTCTGCAGTCTGGCCTCTCTTCGACGAGTTCTATGACACCACTGGTAACACTTCAGGTTTCACACAGTGCGTCTGCTCCCGCGGGTATTTGCCGTGTCAAGCCGGGCAATGTTTGCGCGACCCCTGGCCGCCGGCACTCGCGGCCATCACATCACTACAAGCACTCCTGCGTGCGTCTCCGAGGCTTTCCAAAGCAAGTGTGTCTCGGAGAAAGGCGTTGCATTTTAGCTGCCGCGCGTTGTATTTCTTCTCTGCCCAGTGGGCCGCGCGCATATCCGCATCTATGTGAAGCGGCCTTCGAGTCACACCTCCTGCCCTACGCTACCCCGCCCTTGAGAGTATGCTCTGTTCTCATCCTGATGGTGTTCTCGGTCGGTGCTACTGAATTAGTTCCGTCACACATTCAGACGCTACGGCATCCGCGCCAGCATCTAACAGAAGGACCTTAGTGACAATGGGGTGTCAGTGGCAATACGTGTGCTAGTTGCATCGCCTCAGCAACCAGCCCACCCGGTCATATCAAATCCTCACCAGCTCCTGTCCGCGCACCGCGTACGACCATTGCGCAAACAGATTGTCCCACGGTTACTGCTGCTGTCGTCCTTGTGTTCCGCCTAGTGTACTGGAGTGTCCTCCAGCGCGGCGCGCCTTGCCAACTGACAGAGCATGTAATTTCAACCTCACTGTAGCTTCAGTGGACGTGACGAATGAGAAGCCTTCTCTTTTCTGCCCCACGCAAACCGTTACATTCATCCTCGCCAACAAAATCGTTGCCTCAAACCTCACAAGAAGGTCCCCGAGTTCCTCTATGGCCTCCGACCGTCGCACCCGTGCACACAATGCGCGATTCTGCATAATTCCGAGCACCCTCAGAGATGTCCCAGGCGTGCCACGTGAATTCATAACGGTAGTAACCGCTCTGTCGCCAACCTGCTCCGGAGTAGCAGGGCTAGAGCAGGGCTCTAAACTCCGAGCGCAACAGATCTGTACGCGCATTCGTCTTACTGCGAAGCCGAACCCGTATTATTTGGCGTCTCCCGCAACATAGCAAGAAACACCGTAAATATGTAGCTACACCTCTGAGGGAATGAGCGCGGCAAGCTCACAAGTGTCTCACCCGTGTAGCTTCACCGCGTCGAGGATTTAGCAGTTGCGTTCGTCCGGCCCGCTGCGCACCCTAAGGGTCTGGTGACACGTACGGATCAACGGAAGCAAACTGCGAGCCAGCGGACCACGCCTGTGACAGACCTCAAAACCCCGCCTTGGCCTACCACGCCAAGCACCGCCGACCAGCCCGAGTGCCGAGAATAGGAATGCAGGAACTGTACTCTGCATCAGGATGCACATGATGTAGAACCTTGTCGCCTCAACGCCTCGAGTTCCTAGACCTCCCGTACTGCTGGTCGCCTTCGGGGTTCTTTTCAGAGTGCCGCCCCGCTCTTCCTGCCCTCCCGCGCATTCTACTTGTATTAGACGAGCGGCGCCAGCGGCTCTTGCTTTGTGGACACGGGTCTGCCGCCAAAACCGCCTCTGCTCCCTACCGCCGAGTCCGCTCTCTGTTTCCTGTTGTGAGAAGCACGCGAATGAATCTCCTGGTGCCGTCTGTCCTGTTCCGCAGATCCACCCCCTCTCCCCTCTACAGCCTTCCTGCTCCCCAACCAGCGTCCGCTGATGGCGCCGAAAACATAAGAAGGCGCCCCGTTACATTCCCTCTGTATTTATTAAACCCCTACCTCCCGACTTCCCGCTTTCCCTCAAAACAGTGCTGAGTCAGCAGCGTGTCTTGTCGTCTCCGCAAGTCTAGCTGGCGACCGTACATATGATTTCGGAGCCTCCTCATCGGACAGCCCGACGCTAACCGATCCCGGAAAAGAATGCCTGCACAGGTGCGAAAGGTGAGTCGCCGCTTGATTTTCCTCTAGCGAGGTGTTAGATGCCTACGGCCAAACCCGTCGCAGCCTTCGCTCTTCCTGTGCGCCTGTGGTTGCTCGGCCTGTCCCCCTCTATTGCCGTGTGCTCAGTGCCGCGCTGTCACCGCTCTACACTCGATCACCCTGGGACCATCAGCGGCGCCGCCCGCCACAGCGAGGACAGTTGGCATTTTCCCGACATGAGGCAATCGTCCAGTGGAATGAGTGGGCACTGTCGAAAACCTCTAGTGTATGCCTCGGCTACCCAGCAGCTCACAGCATGTCCGCCGCGGCTTCCAAGGTACACCCCTGGGTACGCGGTGGTTTTGTGATGCGACGGAGACAACAACGGTTGCACAGTCGTCAGGAAGATTTTCTGCATAGATGCGATTCGCTTACCCGGGGTCGTCCGGGGTACCATTATGAAGCACCTATACGCAACGCCATAAACTACGCGACGCGTGTGAAGTTCAGCAAGGTTTTGCGAACGGCGGCGCTTGATTGGCTCTTATTCGACATTGCTCTCCTTCAGAGCTGTGCTCACTTCAAACCGCACAAGATCCAGCAGAGAGGCGCATGCCGCCATCAAGCAAAGGGTGGCCAATGAGCAGTAAGAGTCTTCAGGTCGAGCCTCCGCATCTCTTCCTCGCTCTGCGTAGATGCTTGCCGCAGACAATTTATGTGCTAAAAGAGGCGCGTTAAACCCTCACGACAACCTGAGTCACCTATTTCCATTGCGAAACAAGCAAACGTTGACGGCAGGCTATAAGGCTTACCGAGCACGGCATACCTCTATCCGTCTTTCTTTGTGTCCGGATGGGGAAGTACCAGGTAAGCAGTGAGATCCAGTGTGATTCGGTGAGGTGGCGCATGTCACCGCTTACTAGACATTTCATCCCTCCAAGAGCAGGTCCTTGTGAAGACCTGCTGGTCGCACTGAGGTCCTCCACAAACGCGGGCGCTCAACCGGCTTCGCCGCTACGGTGTCAGCGGCCGCGCCTAGTGGGAAGCCATCATTGACGCCAGCGTGCCACTGACGCCATGTATGCTGGGAACACCGTCGCGGTAACCTACTGGTTAGACTACAAGGAATTCTGACCGACACAAGTTCACCAGCTCACATCCACGATTAACGAACAGAATGTCCGACGTCTATTGTGGCGGTCGGTCTGGTGTAACACAAAGTGGACGAGAGCATCTTAGCGCGTGAAGCAGCGCAACGCGTATCAGCAGCTGATCTCTTTGGTCGCGGGTGCGCCACTCCTCACAGAAGGTTCGACGTGACCAAAGGCAGACTTCTTGTCATTTACCAAACACACACCATCACAGCGGTCCTCGCATTCAGGGTTGTTACCACCGCCTCTGCGCGGCGCCATGCCTGTCCGGACACTTTCTTGTGTTGCATTTTAGAGAGCACGGGCAGCCACGCCTCTCGGTCCCCAAAACACGCCACAACGTAACGAAGACTCGGCGTCGCCAGCCGACTCCGGGATGCTCCTTCTTAGTAAGTCAACGTAAGAGCATTGCTGCGTAGCGGTGAAGCGGCACATCTGCGCCCATATGTCTTTGCACTTATGTACAGCATACAGTATAGGCCATCTCGTATGGCAGGTCCAAGAATTTCGTCATCTCCAAATCTATGCCTGTAAATCGAAAGCCGTTCAGAACCCGCAGGCAACTTCTTGTATGTAGCCCTGCTCTAAAAAGACCTAGTCATGCTAGTTGTGCCGACCAGCTTCGCGTCCTGCACATGCCAGCGTTGCAGAAAGATTGCGGCACGCTTCTGTCCCCGAAG
>CATKSN020000333.1:0-27699 GCA_949782905.1 Rangifer tarandus platyrhynchus
AGGCATGTGTGGGACAGGGAGTGCTCGTAGTGTATGGACCACACAGGGTTTTCTGAAGCTCATGGGGGCGTGTGCTTTCTGGGTCTACACTGCTCAGATTCCAGGTTGCTCTGCAGGGTACTGTCCAAAATGGGCCCTGCATTTCCTGCACTTCCCAGGTTCAAGTTGCTCAGGTTCAGGTTTTTGGGTACACCACAAAGGCACAGACTCAGTTGCACGTGCATTTTGTTCCTTTCCCAGGTCCCAGCAGCTCAGGTGACCAGGGGCTTGGTGAGTACACTGTCCCAAGTGGGCTGTGCATCTTAATCACCTCCTGGGTGCAGACCACTCAGTTTACTGGGTGCGCCGTGAGAGCACCATCTCAGGTGTGTCATGTGTCTCCTCTGGGGAGCTGATCTCAAGCTATGACCCTCCTGGCAGATGTCAACAGTCCAGGACTCCAGGAAGACATGGTTAGCAACTGGTAGCCTGCTCACAGTTTGGTGGAGGATGCCGGTCTCTGGGGCTGAGACTTCCCCTTACCTTCTGGCTCTGGCTGTCACACACGTGCCTCTCTGCCTCTTGTTGGGAGAGGGGCCTATAGGCAGTTGGCTAGTTCTCCTTTGGTATTTGTTCAATCTTTTGTTCTCCTTTCGAAGAGAATGAGCTGCCTTCCTGGGTGCCTGGTGTCCTCCACCAGCATTCAGAAATTGTTTTTTGGAAGTTGCTCAGTGTTCAGATGATCTTTAGATGAAATTGTCGGGGAGAATGTGGTCTCCCAGTTCTATTCCTCTGCCACCTTGAGACTGCCCCCCTGGGTCTTGTTTATGTATCCATTCAGCCAGTCTGGGTCTTTTGGTTGGAACATTTAATCCATGTATATTTAGAGTAATTATTGATATATATGTTCCTATTGCCATTTTCTTAATTGCTTGGTGTTGATTTTGTAGATCATTTTTCTTCTCTTGTATTTCTTGACTGTATAAGTCCCTTTAACATTTGTTGTAAAGCTGGTTTTGTGGTAATGAATTCTCTTACCTGTTGCTCATCTGAAAAGCTTTTTATTTCTTCATCAATTCTGAAGGAGACCCTTGCCAGGTACAGTAATCTTTGTTGTAGATTTTTCTCTTTCATTGCTTTATATATATCCTGCCATTCCCTTCTGGCCTGCAGAGTTTCTGTTGAAAGATCAGCTGTTAAACATATGGGGTTTCTGCTGTATGTAACTTGTGGCTTTTAACTTGCTACTTTTAATATTCTTTCTTTGTGTTTACTCTTTCTTTGTTTGATTAGTATGTATCTTGGCATGTTTCTCCTTGGGTTTAACCTGAATGTGACTGTTTGCACCTTTTGGGCTTGATTGACTATTTCCTTTTCCATGTTGGGAATTTTTCAACTATAATCTCCTCAAAAATTTTCTCATTCCCTTTCTTTTTCTCTCTACTTCTCGGGCCCCTATGATTACAATATTGGTGCATTTAATATTGTTTAAGAGGTCTCTGAGACTATCTTCAGTTCTTTTCATTCTTTTTACTTTATTCTGCTCTTCAGCAGTTGTTTCCACCATTTTATCTTTCAACTCACTGATCTGTATTCTGCTTCAGATATCCTGCTATTGATTCCTTCTAGAGTGTTTTTTTTTATTTCAGTAATTGTGTTGTTTGACTCTGTATGTTTATTCTTTAATTTTTCTAGATCTCTGTTAATTGATTCTTGCATTTTCTCCATGCCGTTTTCAGGGTTTTGTTCATCGTTACTATCATTATTCTGAATTCTTTTCAGGCAGTTTGCCTGTTTCCTCTTCATTAAGTTCAACTTTTGTGTTTCTAGTTTGTTCTTTTATTTGTGCAGCATTTCTGTGCTACTTCTTCATTTTCCTAGGCTTATTGTGTTTGAGGTCTCCGTTTCCCAGCCTTCAAATTTAAGTTGTTTCTTCCTTTTAGTTTCTGCCCTCCTAAGTTTGGTCCAGTGGTTTGTGTAAGCTTTGAATTGGGTGAGATTTGTGCTGAGTTTTTTTTTTTTCCCTTCTCATGTGCAGGGCTGAGTGAGGTGGTAATCCTGTCTGTTGATGATTGGGTTTCTTTTTTTGTCTTATTTGCTGTTTGGATGAGGTGTCCTTCACTGGGTGTGACTGGTGGTTGGGTGATGCCAGGTCTTGTATTCAAGTGGCTTACTTAGTGTGAATGAGTTCTCACTATTTGATACTCCCTAGAGTTAGGAGTTCTCTGGTTGTATAGGGTATTGGAGTCAGTGCTCCCACTCCAACGGCTCAGGGCTGGATCACTGGCCAGGAATATTGTTACAACAGGCAGTTTGTTATGGCATTAAGTTAGATTAAAATAAATATCCAAAAAAAAAGAGAGAGAGAAACAGAATATGAACCCCAGACTAATGGCAGTTAAACTGTCAGGCAAATAATAATTAAAATAATGGAATATACACATATATTCCAATACATGGGAATATATACATATATATCAGCAAAATCAAAACAGTCCAACAAAAATAATGTACAATAGACTGACCTAGCAAACAAAGGAAACCAAAAATTATATCTGCTGGGAGCCAGCACACGAGATCCCACCCATGACAAGGTCATGAGGAGAAGACTTGACATGCAAGGCAAATCAGGACTTCAGGGATTTTGAAAATCTTCCCCGGCACTCACCTTAAAGATGATATCTGTCTTTCTGATGCTTGCTATATTAGACTACTCCCTAATTTCTGTGACACAGGTAGAAGGCCTTCCCTGATCTCTTTCCAAACAAATCAACTTAGAACTTTAATCAATATGTCCCCTGGATGGAGGTATCCGATAAGATTATCCAGGATGAATGAAGAGTTTCAATTTAGACCCCTTTGCTGGCATTCTAGTCTGCTTGCCAAAAGAGTACTAGTGCACATGACTGCTCACAACACCTTAATCATAAACAGCATAAAGAACCTCATCACACAGAAGGCCTTAATAGGCACAGAGCCCTTCCGGGGTGAGGAAGCCCCATTAGAGAACACAAAATATATTATTCTAAAAGTGGTTATTGTGTCAACGCCTGCTTGCTGTGTTTTTGCTCTTAATGTGCTGAGGTTGTGCAGTGGAAACTTTTGTTAATATAGCTAAAGATTTAGAAAAATAAGAGTTTAGCCCTAGTGTGGAACCAATAATAGTCAATTTTAACCAGGAATGCTAAACAGGGGCTGTCTCACCAGAGCTGCAGAGTCTTTGTGTGGTAAACCTTTTAGATAAATTTAACCGATAACTTCTGCAAAAAGGACTGACCTTTGTGTTAACAGGATTGTATATCTACTATGTTGCAACCTGCTGTACCATGAAACTGCAACTTTTCTGTTTTCTGTTAAGCTCAAGGCAAAATGGAACAATAGAGAATAGATTACGGAAAACA
This sequence comes from Rangifer tarandus platyrhynchus, assembly GCA_949782905.1. NCBI lineage: Eukaryota > Metazoa > Chordata > Mammalia > Artiodactyla > Cervidae > Rangifer > Rangifer tarandus. The sequence goes on from CATKSN020000333.1 coordinate 3,381, forward strand.
GCTTTGCATTCATCTAGGTCATAAAATGTCAATAGGCCCCAAGGCCAGAAGATAATGTACAAAAATCCACTATGGAAAAAGACTCTCATAAACAAAGAAAGTATGCAGAAAAACATCCTGGTTTCATAAAGGGCAAACTGACGTAATGTTAAACTAACTCTATGCTTATCTTTCACCTCCCCTTAGAAATGTACTAACTTAAGATATAAAAGCTATGGTGAAAAATAAAGCGCTGCCAGACCCTGCTGCACACCCCAGTCTTATCTCTCTCCTTCTCTCTCTCTCTCTCGCTGATGCCGTTCATCCTGAGGGTACCCCTGGATCCTGCTGAGGCTGGACCCCAGCATATATCTATGAGTTAAAAATAAAGGTAACTAAAGCACAAACTGGAAAACAAAACTAAAGCAGCGTACCAAGTGGGGATGAAACCAATGAAGATAAAACTAACAAAATGTTGAGAGGAAAGGAAAGAAAGAAAAGAAAGAAAGAATAGATATGCAGAGTTAAATAGAGATAGATGAACAAGATTTGCAAACATTAAAGTTAAACTGCAATGGGACAAGAAGAGTGGAAAGGCAAACCATGCAATAAATGTAGAAAAATATGTTTTAAAAATTAAAAATTAAAACAATAAAAAATTGAAAAGAATAAAACAATCACAAATAATGGGAAAAAAGGAAAACTCCAAAGAACTGCAAAAGCCCAACATAGAAGGCAGAGGTTTATAACAAGACTAATAAGTGTGACTGAATATACACATATACATATACACCCATAAGCAAAATCAAAACACTCCAGTCAAATAGTGAAGAAAGGAAAGCAAAAATTATATATACCAGGGCAGAACCACCTGAATCACAAACTTGAAAACAAAACTAGAGCAAGGTGCCAATTGGAGAATAAAGCATTGAAAATAAATCTAACAAATATGTGGAGACGAAAGGAAAGAAAGGAAAAAACACACATTCAAAATTAAATAGAGGTATATAAAGAAGATTTATTTACATTAAAGAGTAACTGAACAGGGAAAAGAACAGTAGGAAAAGTAAACAAAGAATAAGTGAAGAAAAAAATAATAGGTTTAAAAAATGAAAAAAAATAAAATTAGAAAGAGAGATGTTTTTTTAAAGGAAAACTCCACAGAATTGCAAAAGCTGAACGTAGAGACAGAGGTTTATAACAACAATAAAAATGTGACTGTGGGGGAAAAAAAGCTCAAAAGCTTAATTAGATTTCATAGTGCCAATAAAATTGGCAACTACAACGGGGGGGTGGGGGCAGGAAGGAAAGAAAAACAAAAAACAGAATTGAAAAGAATCTACAGAGCACGCCAAAACATGAGAATAATACATGTTTTCCTTGAGTCACTGCTAACAGAGTCCTTTCCCTCGCTGGAAGTCACAGTCCACCTCACCTCCCTAGGATGCCCTCCAAAACTGTGCTGATCTCTGGACCTGATTTGGGGGTTGCTCAGATTCTAATATGGTACTACTCCTATATGTTCTTGCCTCCAATGTTCACAGCTATCAGAACTAGGGCATTTTCTTTTGTGGGAGATCAGCCAATGTCCTTTTATATATTCCATAGACACAGAGTCTGCCTAGTTGATCATATGGATTTAATCTGCAGCTTGTACAGGTGGTAGGAAGGTTTTGGGTCTTCTTCCTTAGCAACACTGCCCCTGGGTTTCCATTGTGGTTTTATTTCCACCTCTACATGTGGATCATCCACTGGGGTTTGTGCTTGAGGCTTCCCTGGAGGACTTGGGTTTGCCCCTGTGAGGCCAGATTTGGAGGTGCAACTGCTTGGGTCACAGGGTTTCTGGCAGCACCAGGTACTCAGGGGAGTTGGTGGCTAGGGCAGCAGGAAATATAGTGCTCTAGAAGGGTATGTCAACCAGTATTGGCCAATACGCACCAGGATTCTTGTATGTAGAAGCCCCCTCCCTGAGAGAGAAGCCTGGCAGGCCACAGTCTACAGTGTCGCAAAGAGTCGGACACTACCTAAGTGACCATGTACACATAGACACAAGATGATTTGGCCTCTGGCAGCTCTTCCCCAGTAAGAGTTGATCATGAAAGTGGCTCAGTTTCTTGACTTATGGGGACCCTGGTGGCGCCAAGTGTGCAGGGACATGGACTGCCTCTGCCACAGGAGTTTTGTCCCTACCAGAGCCTTTTCCCCAGCATCTTGTAGCTGGCAATCAGGAGGCCTCTTTCACCACTCTTTCTCCATAGCTCCACTCTTTTTCAGGCACTTAGAGGGCTCCCTTGCCTGGGGTACTTCTCTGGTGTTTGGAGCATCAGGCACATAGAGGGGCCCCCTGGGTGGGGTCCTACTCTGTAGAACGGTGAGTCAGGCACTTGATGGGCCAGCCTCTCTATTGTTCAGCTGCCTATGCTGCTGGGTGCGGAGAGGGAGGCTATGGTGATGACTCCACCCACTACGATTGACTCAGCAGTATCCCCTTGCTTCCATGGTGCCTGGTGTTCCTCCACAGGCATTTCCCACCCTGATCTCCTCCCTCACATCCTATCAGTCCGTCTCTCTGCAGTCAACAGCAGCCCTCGCCCTGGGGCTGCTCCACAATCCCCAAACTCCAACTCCCAACTGCTTTGCCTTCTAGGGGACCTGTGTCCCTGTCTGGAGTGTGTGTGACTGTGGCAAGGACTGTCTGATTCGCATTCCATTTAGGCCACCACAGATCAGTTGTTTCACTCTCAGCCTAAAATATTTCTCCTCTGATCCAGACAGTTGCTCCCATGTGGGGATCGGACACCGACTTCAGTTCTCCCACCCACCGAGGGCAGGTCCAGGCCTATTAACACTCCTGTTTTTCCCCCTAGTTCTTTCATCCTAACAAATTTTGTGGTTCTATATATTCCTTCCCACTGGTCACGTACTCCTGTCAGGTCTCAGCTGGTGTTCTGCAAGCATTTCTGTGTCTGAGGGTGTATTCCTGATGCATCTGTGGAGAGAAATGTACTCCATGTCCAGCTACTGTTCTGCCATCTTGTTCATCTCAACTTTTTGACTATTAGAAATAAGACTGCTATGAACATTCATGTGCACATCTTTGGGTAAACATGTTTTACACATAGTGAGGTGACCATGAGTCCTAGACTTGAAGCAAGAGAGCTCCACGTGGAGAAAGGGCAAATGTATTCAGTGCAGTCTCACAGACTGAAGACAGTGCTTTCAGACTGGAAACTAGAAGACTGAGGAGAGATACGTGAACAGTGGGAAAAGGAGGTGGATGGAAAAGGTTTCTGGTAGGTGGCCCAGACTTAAATGGTCCTCAAGGTGCTTTAAGACCACCTTGTAGGAGGAAAGTGGAATGATTCTCATTTCCACAGACACTTCAGTATAGCCTAATTATCATGGAAGGATTTTAGGCAAGATATTAAAAACTAGATAATGGTGAAATATGAGAGAGGACAGAATCAGAGCCTGAATACTATGGCTGTAGGGAAGGTTTGGAGGAGACACACTCGCCCTGCCTTGTGATCCATCAGAGTTGACTTAGATGAGTATGGCAGGTGAGTTTGGAGGGCTCTTTAGGGGCATTAAAAATTCCTTATTTCACCCACCAAATCTCCCACCAAATCATCTGAGTTGCTCCCCATTCTCCCCTAGAGGTGTCAGGATTGAGCCTTGTGATGTCAATTCTCACCATTGGCTGGGGAAGTGACTTGCTGAACTCATAAAGCATAAGAGTGTGAACCCCTGGGGAGGGGTATATAGAGGGGTGCTCAGGGGCTCTGGAGCAGACCACTGGGAGTCTTCAAAATGACTAAGGTGACTCGGAGGCCACAAGGCTCTAGAGCAGTTATGGAACAACCGACTGCAGATACCCAGGAGGAAAAGATGAAAACCTCCTGTCAACTGAGGTCCACAAAAGTGTCAAGGTGAGCTGAACCCACCCAAGCTCCTCTTGCCAGTTGACACTGCCCCATGAGACCCCCTCCCCTGTCCTTGCCTGGCACATAACCCTTCTCTGGCCATACTCCTTCTCCTGAAGCCATCATTCCCATCCATCTTCACCCTCTTCCTCAAACAAATGCCGTTCTGTTCTCCCTCTCTTGTTTACTCCAGGTGGCCAGGGTAACCATGAGGGTGAATAAGCTGTCTGGTCCTCAGCTCTGTTTTGTTCGTTGGAAGATTTTTGATTACAGCTTCAATTTCCATGCTTGTGATGGGTCTGTTGAGATTATTTCTTCCTGGTTCAGTTTTGGAAGGTTATACTTTTCTAAGAATTTGTTCATTTCTTCCAAGTTGTCCATTTTATTGCCATATAGCTGCTGATAGTAGTCTCTTGTGATCCTTTGCATTTCCGTGTTGTCTGCTGTGATTTCTCCATATTCATTTCTAATTTTGGTGATTTGATTCTTCTCCCTTTCTTTCTTGATGAGTCTGGCTAACGGTTTGCCAATTTTAGTTATCTTCTCAAAGAACCAGCTTTTACTTTTGTTGATTTTTGCTATACTCTCTTTTGATTTCTTTTTGTTTATTTCTGCCCTACTTTTTATGATTTCTTCCCTTCTTCTAACCCTGGGGTTCTTCACTTCTTCGTTTTCTAGTTGCTTTAGGTGTAAAGTTAGGTCATTTATTTGATTTTTCTCTTGTTTATTAAGATAAACTTGTATTTCTATGAACTTTCCCCTTAGCACTGCTTTTACTGAATCCCAAAGGTTTTCAGTTGTCGTGTTTTCATTTTCATTTGTTTCTATGCACATTTTGTTTCTTTTCTGATTTTTTCTCTTATATGTTGCTTATTCAGAAGTATGTTGTTTAGCCTCCATATGTTTGTATTTTTAATAGTGTTTCCCCCTGTAGTTGACATCTAATCTTACCACATTGTGATCAGAAAAGGTGCTTGAAATGATTTTGATATTTTTTCAATTTAACAAGGCTAGATTTATAGCCCAGAATGTGATCTATCCTGGGGAATGTTTCGTGTGCACTTGGGAAAAAGGTGAAATTGATTGTTTTGGTGTGAAATGTCATTTTGATATCAATTAGGTCTAACTGCTCCATTGTATCATTTAAAGTTTGTGTTTCCTTGCTAATTTTCTGCTTGGTTGATCTATCCATAGGTGTGAGTGGGGTATTAAAGTCTCCCACTATTATTGTGTTATTGTTAATTTTCCCTTTTGTACTTACTAGCATTTGCCTTACATATTGAAGTGCTCCTATGTTGGTGCATATATATTTATAATTGTTATATCTTCTTCTTAGATTGATCCTTTGATCATTATGTACTGGCCTTCTTTGTCTCTTTTCATGTCCTTTATTTCAAAGTCTATTTTAACTTATATGAGTATCACTACTCCTAATTTCTATTGCTCACCTTTTGCATGAAACACCTTTTTCCAGCCCTTTACTTCCAGTCTGTATGTGTACCTTGGTTTGAGGACGGTTTCTTTTAGACAGTATATATAGTGGTCTGATTTTGTAAGCATTTTACAATACTTCCTTTTCCATCTATCTATCCATTTGTCCATCCCTCTATACAATCAACAATCAATCTTTTTCCTTGGTGCATTCTGTGGTAAATTGAAGACATCAGTATGTGTCTCTTCATGTATCTCAGCAAGCCTGCCATTAAGTAGTGAGATGTGTTTGTTTACAGCAAGTTTCTTTGGATATTAACTTTACACACAATGAAATATAGCAATCTTTTATTTCCTCAGTCATGCTACTTTTTAATTGAAGTATAGTTGATATACAATGTTGTGTTAATTTCTGCTTTACAGTGAAGTGATTCAGCTATACACATATATGTGTATATATACATTGTGTGTGGATCTCTATATATATACACATTCTTTTATTTAATTTTTTTTTTTTGCTACACTGTGCAGCAAGTAGGATTAGTTCCCTGACCAGGGTTTGAAGTTGCATCCCCTGAAGTGGAAGTCTGGAGTCTTAACCCCTGGAATGCCAGGGAAGTCCCATATATATATATATATTTTTTTCATTATGATTTAACATAGGATACTGAATATAGTTCTCTGTGCTCTACAGTAGGAACTTGTGAATCCATTGCATATACTCTAGTTTATATCTCTTAACCCCAATCTCTTACTCCATTTCTCCCCCAATTCTCTCTGCCTTGGAAGTCATAAGTCTGTTTTTATGTCTATGAGTGTGTTTCTGTTTCATACGTATGTTCATTTGTGTCTTATCTTAGATTCCACATTTAAATGATATCATTTGGTACTTGTGTTTCCCTGTGTGCCTCATTTCACTTACTATGATCATCTCTCGGTCCATGCATGTTGACTCAAATGGCTTTATTGTTGTAGCTGTACATATTCTTGTATCCTTTGAACCATACATAGAAATATTCGTCTATGCTTATTTTCCCAGATATATTATTAAAAGGTGTGTAGTAAACCACTCTTGGTATAGTACATGCATTTTGAGGCTGTATTAGGATTTTATATGCATATGTCAGTCAGTTCACTTCAGTTGCTCAGTTGTGTCCAACTCTCTGTGACCCCATGGACTGTTGCATGCCAGGCTTCCCTGTCCATCATGTACTACCTGAGCCTGCTCAAACTCAGGTCCATCGAGTGGGTGATGCCACCCAACCAGCTCATCCTCTGTCATCCGCTTCTCCTCCTGCCTTCAATCCTTCCCAGCATCAGGGACTTTTCCAATGAGTCAGTTCTTCACATCAGGTGGCCAAAGAATTGAAGTTTCAGCTTCAGCATCAGTCTTTCCAATGAATATCCAGGAATAACACCCTTAAGGATTGACTGGTTTGATTTCCTTGCAATCCATGGGGCTCTCCAGAGTATATATGGGTATGAATAAATATTTATTGTGCTTATGTTTCATCTTTTGGAGAAACAGAAGAATACTTATGAATATAAGTCAAAAATGTCAATGTATTCCTTTATATGTACATGTAGGTATGAATAAATGTTTCCTATGCATATGATGCCCTCTCAAGGAGAAACAGAAAAATGCTAACGAATGTAATTTATAAAATCCAAATGTATTCACTCATATGTATATGTGTAGCACAGAAACTGTCTTCAATGCTCTGTGGTGACCTAAGTTGGAAGGAAATTTAAAAAAGAGGTTATGTTTATACACACACATGCCTGATATGCTTTGCAGTACAGCAGAAAGTAACACAACCTTATTAAGCAACTACATGTGTACATAGTGTAGGCTCCATTAACTGGAAGTTCTAGATGAAGCAAAATAATCTAAACTAATAGAACTGAGAACAGGGGTTGCATGGGGGAAGGACATTGTGGGGAAGTGTACTAAAGCGATTCTTTAGGATGATGGGGGAAAAAATGCAGTGAGCATTAGATATATAATCTTGGTGATATTACAGAAATATGTATGCAATGCAAATTCCAAACAGGGTATTACTAAGTGGCTCCATGCAATTATAAATTTACTAGATAACGTCAAATTGTCCTTCAGAAATTTGCATCACACTATGCTTTCACATCACTGCTGAAACACTCATTTTCCAATTCTTCATCATCAATTTGGAGGAAATATTTGGCATTTTTCAAATTTCTCATTGAACTTTGGCAATTTACATGGTGAGAAATTGTATTCCATTATTGTTTTGGTTTGCATTTCTTTTATTACCAATTAGTTTCCACATTTCTTCCTGATTTTCAGTAATTTTTTTTTTCTGGGTAATTTGTATTTCTCTGTACCATGGTTTACTTCACGATTCTCTTCTATTGGGTTTTTCATCTTCTTTTCTTATTTTAACTTTGGACTCTGCATAAATGAGGTATATGAGTCCTTTGTCAGCTCTCTTCCAAATAGTTTTCAATTGTCATTTTATAATTCTTTGTTTATTGTGTATTCAGCCATGCAGGAATTTTACTACAAAGAAAGTTATGCAAATTTTCCCTTTTAAGCTTCTGGCAAAGATCATGTGAAATAATAAATTTAAATAATTGCCCAAAACTCTAGGAAGCTAGAGGGTGTGGTTAAAAGAATCAGGAGGGGGCCAACTCTGTCTGAATTGCTCCCCATCCTCCCCTAGAGATATCAGAATGGGGCTTTGTGACATCAAGGCTCACCCAGGGCCACCATTGGCTGGGGAAGTCACTTGCTGACCTCATAAAGCATAAGGGTGTGGCCCCCTAGGGAGGGGTATATATAGGGGTGCTCAGGGGCTCTGGAGCAGACCACTGGGAGTCTTCAGAATGACTAAGGTGACTGGGAAGCCACAAGGTTCTAGAGCTGTTATGGAACAGCCAACTCTAGATACCCAGGAGGAAAAGATGAAGACCTCCTGTCAACTGAGGTCCAAAGGAAGTGTCAAGGTGAGCTGAACCCACCTAAGTGCCTCATGTCTTTCTCTGTTTGACTTATTTAGTATGATCATCTCTAGGTCCATCCATGTTGAAAACAAATATCATTATTTCATTCTTTCTTATGGCTAATATTCCATTTTATGCATAATATATCTGTCTTTATCCATTCACCTATCTATGGGCATTTAAGGTTGTTTCCATAGCAAATAAGTCTTTGCTACTGTACATTGTGCTACTATAAATACTGTTGTGCATATCACTTTTCTGATGGGAGTTTTCACCTTACTGGATATATGCTGACTAGTGAGATTGTTGGATCATATGGTAACTGTATTTTTAGAGTTTTTAAAAAAACTCTATACCGGGGAGGGAGTTGGGAGGGAGTTTCAAAAGGGAGGGTATATATGTATACATATGACTGATTCATGTTGAGGTTTGACAGAAAACAACAAAATTCTGTAAAGCAGTTATCCTTCAATAAAAAACTAAAAATTAATTGTAAAAGAAATGTTTACTGTTTTCTATAGTGGCTGCATCAGTTTCTTGACTTTCATGTGTAGGATGTTGTTAATTTTCCTGCAGTACATGATTGGCTTACATGTGTTTTTCAAAATCTGTTTTTTTTTTTTCCTTAAATACTCTTAGGAGTGGAGTTGACAGACCATATGGTCAGTCTCTTGTGTTCTTTAAAGGCACTTTGTAGTGACGTTTATAATGGCTCCTACCAAATATACCCCACTAGTACCATAAAGATTCCCCTTTAAAAATGTTTCTCTACCATGTCTTTGTATAATATTTGATACTTCTTCACTACTCAGAGTTGATACCTCATTAGTATGGTTTGTATATCTGTAATAATACACTGGGTTTCCCAGCTAGCAGTGTCATAAAGAATCCTCCTACACAGGCAGGAGTCAAAGGAGATGTGATTTGGGAAGTTCCCCTGGAGGAGGAAATGACAACTCACTCCAGAATTCTTGCCTGAAAAATTCCATGGACAGAAGAACTTGGTGGGCTATGGTCTCTGGGATCACAAAGAGGTGAACTCAAAAGTGTTCACAGTAATTCACTATAATGAGCATATTTCATGTGCTTTTAAAGAAATACTGAGAATTGTATTTACCTGTTGATATTTGCCTCCAGATACAGTGTGCTCGTTGACATTTTTCATTCACAGGAGACTGCTAGCAATTTTTGAAAAACAGATATCATTTAAAGCCCAGCAGCCTTGGGAATATTAAGTGACTATATTTTGGTTTTATTAAAAGCACTGTGAGCTGTATTTAACTGTTGATGTTTTCTTCCTGAGAGTGTCCTGGATTGTCTTTTTCACTTTTTTTTTTTTTTTTTTGGATGAGTGACTCCTGTCATGTTCAAGGGTAGGTGTCATGTCGAGTCCAGCAATAGGACCTTGGGAATATCATATGTCCATCAGTGATAGTTTTAAGGCTGCTGATACAGAGAAAACCCTCCTTGCTGCAAGGCTTTATTATTCACTCCTCTTTTAGGATGGTCTGTTCTGCCTAAAAGTTTTTATCAGGCCTGGAAGTACATTTGAGTAGAATGAGCCAGAGGATGCTACCAAACCTGGTGTCTCCTCACTCTTGGATCTCTGAAGTAAATGTTCTTATTCTCTTTAAGTTGAAGTCAAGGATGAGTAGGTTTTACGTGTACAGATTCTTGTTCTGAGACACTGAGACTACTCTATGTATTCAGCTGTGCTTGCTTTTCCCTACATATTATTGGAAATTGTTTCATCTACCACTATCACTGCAATAGATTTACATGGATTTTGTATTTCATATGTATCTGTGGGAAGAAATTAATACCAAGTTCCAGATGTATCCCTTCCATCCACCAAGGTACTCAGCCACCCATAAGTTTCTTGCCAGGTTGGATGTCCATCTCACATTTGTGTGGGTGCTCACTGCAGTGGATTTTTGTATCCCAAAACTCCATTGTATCTCATGATGTTTCTTGAATTGATCCTTCACTCAGTGTGATGATCTCTGGATTTATCTCTATTGCTGAAGATGGCCTACTTTCAAATTTCAATCCTTGATTCAAAATTCGTTCCAGACCCATATCACACTTCTATATCCATTCCTCTGTCCAGGTACACGATATCAACTTTCATCTTTTTGATGTTCTGAATGGTGTGGCAGAATCCATTTTAGCGTGGGTGGTGTTTGAAATCTGTTCATGTCTGAAATACTCCAGGAGAGGATCTGATTTATCATGCTGTCTCTACCTCTTTATTTATTTATTTTTCTCTCATGGGAGTGCACTATTCTAGTCATGTTCATAGTGGCTCTTACCATGTCCATCCCACAAGTACCCTAAAGCATCCACTGTACTAATGCTACTCTACCATTGATGTCATGTCCAGCATTTGACAGTGGCCTTTTCCCATGCTCAGGCAGAGGTGATAATGTCCTCGCAGCTTAGATGTTTGTATCTCTTAGAATTCACCCTATGTGCCCATTGTCATGTGCTTTTATAAAAAACATGGGATTGTGTATACCTCTTCATATCCTCTTCCTGTTAGCTTCTCCTGTGTTTACTTTATTAATTTCCCCCTCTGTGAGCCCGGGAAATTTGTTAAGGGTGGGTATCAGTTGGAGCTCAGCACCCTTGTGAATAGTGTGGCCATCAGCAAGCATTTTAAGGTTGCTGTTAGAGAAAATGTCCACAAGGCGACAGCATTTTTTCATTCCCTCCTCTTGTTCCTATGGTAACAGTAGCCTCGGAGGTTATTCCAGGCCTGGTTGTAAATAAGAGTAGAATGAGGCACAGGATGACACCAAAAGCTTTTGTCTCTAGCCTTTGAGGTTTGTCTTTAAGTCTAACTTTATTTCTTATTTAAGACTCTTCACACCATTGTAGTCATTGCAGAGTAACTTTTTCTCCTTCCTTGCCACGGATACCTGGAGGTATTCAACTGTCGTTATTATCATAGCTATCTTTTAGAATCTGTTGAGGACATGTCTTTTGATACAGGAGGTCCATGTGGATTATGAATTGCATAGGCATTTGTGGGTACAACTTTATTCCAGTCTTCACCTTTCAGCCTCTCACCCACCGATACCCTTTGCTCACTGTAATTTTGTTACCAGGAATATAAGTCCAGTTCCCTTTTGTTTGGGTACTCATCTCCATCAATATGTTTTTTAATCGCCTCTGGAAGGTATATGTTGTGATTTGTCTTTAGTCTGCCCTTCTTTACTTACTGTGATTCACTCTAGATTTCTGCATATCCCTGAAAATGGCATTTTTTTTGCATTTTCATAATGTCAGAGTCATATTTCATTGTGGCTCTATGTCCAATTTCTTTCTCTTTTCACTTGCAGCCAACGATTCTCTTTCCTTTCATCTCTTGGGCATTGTGAATGCTGCTTAAGTGCATTTTTGTGGGGGTGGGGGTGTGGGCATGTTTTCCATGATCTGTTGGTTTCTCAAATGCTCTGGGATTGGAACCACAACGTGATATCATGTGTCCCATTTTGTGATTCCAGGGCATTTTGACAGTCTTACCCATCAATGTTCTGGTCGCTTATCTACCACCAGTGGCATATAAGGGACGCTTTACTAATATTGCTCTACTCTTTCTTGTCTATAGAGTTTTGGATAATGGCCTGTTTGGTTTCTCACTAGTGCTATTGCATTGCAGTTTAATTTTTCGTATCACTGATTATGAAGCAAATGAGGCACATTTCCAGAGGCTTCTTTCTAAGCACTGACCGGCATTTACCTGTTGAAGTTTCCTTCCTTATCGTGTGATGTGTTCTTGTTTTTATTTCTGTGTGCTACCCTTGGCCATTTTGCAAGGGTAGGTGTCATTTAGAGCCTGGTCGCCTAGTGAATAATCAGTGTCTATCAGCCTAAGGTTTATGGCTGCTGCTCCCGAAGGTGGCCACCAGGCGGCAGCATTTCTTCGGGTTCTTCTCTTGTTACTACGGTAACTGCATCTTTAGAGGTATGAGCAATTTCTGCTTGTAAATGAGAGTCGAATGAACCAGAGGAAGCTGTGCCCCCCGACCCCGAAATCTTGTGTTTCCTTCATTCTCGGTTTTCTTGCAGTTCATATTTCTTGTTTAATGAAGCTGATGTACAGAGTTGCCTTTGCTGTGGCTGTACCAATTCTTGCTCCCTTACACCAATACACAGAGGCATTCAGCAGTGTTTATTTCCTCCGACCTGCTCTCAGAAAGTGTGTAGTATATCACTCTTGCTAAGTCGGTCCCTGTGGATTATGTATGTGACAGGTATTTGTGGGAATCCATGAATTTCAGCCTACCAATGTAAGCCTTCCTCTCACCCACTGCCTTTGATAAACATCAGGGTGTTCCCAGCACTGATGGGAACCCATTCAACCTCAGTTGGTGTACTCACTGGCAGCAATATTGTCTGTCCAGTTTGAAAAGTAAATGCTATGGCACAGCTCTCATCTGCCCTTCTTCACTGACTCTGATTATCACCACAATTATCTGTACCTCTGACAATGACATTATTTCCTTGTTTCAATGCCTGAGTCATATTCCATCATGAACCCAAATCCCATTCCTTGATCCATTCATCTCTTCTCACTGTGCACTTTCTTTACATTCATCTCTGGGCACAGGGAATGCTGCTGCAGTACATGCTCTCTTGCCTGTGGTTTTCAAAACCTGTGTATTTCTGAAGTATCTTAGGAGTGGAAAGGCCTAGTCATACTGTCTCTTTTGTTTCTGTAAAGTCACATGGGCACTGATTTTTATACTGGCTCTTCCCATTGATATGCCCTCACTAGGATAAAAGGATCCCCCTCTCTAATGTTAACCTACCATTTCTGGTCTGGACCATTTTCCATGGTGGCCTTTTCCAGTGCTCTGATTTGACACCTCGTGGCAGTTTAGATTTTGTGTCTCTGATAAGAAACCCTGTTGAGTACTATTCATGGGCTTTTCACACTATTCATAGGGTTTTTGGTTTTTGAAAGCACTTTGAGTTGTATTTTCCTGGTTATGTTTACTTCCAGAGTGTGTCCCGGTTTTGTTTTGGTTTTGGTTTGTTTCTAATATTATTATTATTATGTTTGATGTGTGACCCCTGACATGTTGAAGGGTAGATGTCATGTTGAGTCCAGCGGCCTTGTGAATATCAGATGGACATCAGCAATAGTTTGAAGGCTGCGGTTACAGAGAAAAGCCTCCATGCTGCAAGGATGTTTTTATTCCCTCCTCTTGTAGGATGGCTACTGTTGTCTTAGTGTTTTTGTCATGCTTGGTTGTATATGAGAGTAGAATTATCCAGAGAAGCCACCAAACCTGGTGTCTCCTCACTCTCCTTGGCTCAGCCCACCTTATCTTAACTCCCCTTAGCTTAGCTCTCCTTAGCTCAGCTCTCCTTACCTCAGCTGTCCGTAGCTCTCCTTAACTTAGCTCTCCTTAGTTTAGCTCTCCTAAGCTCAGCCCTCCTAGCTGTCCTTAGTGGAGCCCTCCTTAGGATAGCTATCATTAGCTCTGCTCTCCATAACTTTCCTTAGCTCAGCCCTCCTTGGTATAGCTATGATTAGCTCAACTCTCCTTAGCTTAGATTTCCTTAACACCACTCTCTTCTCATTAGCTTAGCTCTCCTTACCTTGGTTCTCCATAGTTCAACTCTCCTTAGCACAGCCCACTTTAGGATAGCTATCATTGGCTCAGCTCTCCTTCAGTCAGTCAGTTCAGTCACTCAGTCTTGTCCGACTCGTTGCAACCCCTTGGACTGCAGCACACTTGGCCTCTCTGTCCATCACCAACTCCTGGAGTTTACTCAAACTCATGTTCGAGTCGGTGATGCCATCCAACCATCTCATTCTCTCTTGTCCCCTTCTCCCCCTGCTTTCAATCTTTCCCAGCATCAGGCTCTTCTTGAATGAGTCAATTCTTCACATCAGGTGGCTAAAATATTGGGATTTCAGCTTCACCATCAGTCCTTCCAATGAATATTCAGAACTGATTTCCTTTAGGATGGACTGGTTGGATCTCCTTGCAGTCCAAGGGACTCTCAAGTCTTCTCCAATACCACAGTTCAAAGGCATCAGTTCTTCAGCACTCAGCTTTCTCTGTAGTCCAACTCAAACATCCATACATTACTACTGGAAAAACCATAGCTTTGACTACACAGATCTTTGTTGGCAAAGTGATGTCTCTGCTTTTTAATTTGCTGCCTATATTGGTCATGACTTTTCTTCTAAGGAGTAAGCATTGTTTCATTTCATAGATTTAGTCACCATCTGCAGTGATTTTGGAGCCCTAAAAATAAAATATGTCACTGTTTCCACTGTTTTCCTATCTATTTGCCATGAAGTGATGGGACCAGATGCCATGATCTTAGTTTTCTGAATGTTGAGTCTTAAGCCAACATTTTCACACTTTTCTTTCACTTTCATAAAGAGGCTCTTTAGTTCTTCTTCACTTTCTGCATAAGGGTGGTATCATCTGCATATCTGAGATTATTGACGTTTCTCCCAGCATTCTTGATTCCAGCTTGTCCTTCATTCAGGCCAGCATTTCTCATGAAGTACTCTGCATATAAGTTAAATAAGCAGGGTGACAATATACAGCCTCGACATACTCCTTTCCCTATTTGGAACCGGTCTGTTCCATGTCCAGTTTTAACTGTTGCTTCCTGACCTGCATACAGGTTTCTCAAGAAGAAGGTCAGCTGGTCTGCTATTCCCGTCTCCTGAAGAATTTCCCAAAGTTTGTTGTGATCCACTCAAAGTCTTTGGCACAGTCAATAAAGCAGAATTAGATGTTTTTCTGGAACTCTCTTGCTTTTTGATGATCAAACAGATGTTTCAATTTGATCTCTGGTTCCTCTGCCTTTTCTAAATCCAGACTGAACATCTGGAAGTTCATGGTTCACATACAGTTGAAGCCTGGCTTGGAGAATTTTGAGCACTGTTTTACTAGTGTGTGAGATGCGTGCAATTGTGCAGTAGTTTGAGCATTCCTTGACATTGCCTTAAGGATTGGAATGAAAACTGAACTTTGCCAGTCCTGTGGCCACTGCTGAGTTTTCCAAATTTGCTGGCATATTGAGAGCAGTGCTTTCACAGCAACATCTTTTAGGATTTGAAATAGCTCAGCTGAAAGATCCCCAATGCTTACCACCTGAGGACCCCAGTTCCTTCAGCCCTTGTGATCTAGATCTCCTCAAGTCAAGTGACTTTTCCCTTAGACATAGATCCCATGTTATGCCCAGATTTTTCTGAGTCCCCAGACAGAGATCCTCAAAACCCTTCTTGGAGAAATATTCCCTCTCCTGCACTGGAAGAGAGCCCTGTTTTCAGCCTGACCCCAGTCTAGAAGTTACAGCCTTCCAGGTCTCCTCTAGACTCCCTCCGTCACCCAAAGACACATCCCTCCCAGCGCCTTTCCTCAGAGCAGCCGAACTGTAGAACCAAAGAAACCAAATCTAATTCACATTAGGCTGGTCTGTCATAGCTGGTCAGGATCCGTCCTTCCCACCAATACCCTCACCCTGACTTTCCCCTCATCTTCCTGCCCTGGACACTCCACCCAAGGAAGACAGACCAGGCTCTGGACAGTGGTCTGGGCTTTCTCAGCGTCTTCTTCTTCCACAGGCACCTTGACCCTGATGCAGTCCCATGACCGTGAGCAGGTCTCCAGAGGAGAGTACTGGAGGAGATGCTGGGAGAACAGAATGGAAGCCCACAGTGAGAGGCAGAGGCAACAAAGTCCACCTCTACACCAGCTCTACAGGAAGGATATGGAGCTGGTCCCTGAAAGACCACAGACTGCTTGCTTGGACAGTTGAGTGAACTTCTCTGTGAACATACACAGGATGGGAATGCCTGGTCCTGTCTGAGATGGTGGGGTGGAGTGGGACAAACCAGGATACTAGCATTGCCAACTGCTCTGTGTCCAGGGAGAGTTAGGAAAATGCTCAGTGTTTGCTCAGTTAAGCAGGACACAGTCAGGAAGAGAAGTCTTCATCCCTGTCTCACAGAGACCATTCATTAGGTTCAGGCTACTCCCTGCACAAATGGCGGAGGAGAAGGCCCAGTTCTAAGGTCTGACTTATATCAGTAAACAACTGATGAAATGTATTATTTTCCTTAGGCCAAAGTCGCTTTCAAAGACATTTCCAAGTCTTTCAAATACTTCTCCAAGGAAGAATGGGCAGAGATGGCAGAATGGGGAAACATCTGATATGGGAATGTGAAAAGGAACTATGAAGTGCTGGGTGCCTGTGAGCCTGGGAAACATGAAACAGGTCTTCACCCTCAGGGTTCACTTGGCCCGCTCTTAGGTGGCTTCATCTGCTCACAGTTCCCTTTTGTGTAGAGGCTAACCTGGAGGAAATGTTTATAGTTTTGTACCAAAGGGAGGTTGACCCTGAAGTGCAGAGCTCACCTCTGGCCTTGTCTTACATTCTCCTAGCCCATCTACCGATTCCCCTGACTTTGTAACACTTCCCATTGCTTCTTTGCTCTGTGCCTCTTTCTTAGTACAAGTATTTTGCTTCTTTTCAGGTCTCTGAGCCCCTCAACCAGCTTTCATGCATCACCATAGGCAGGTCATCAAATCCCAGGTAAATGACACTGAGGATTCTGATGAAGAATGGACAGCAAGGCAGCAAGGTGAGGGGCCAGGATGATTTAAAAGTGTCTTCCTGAAACCAGCCTGGGCTTAGGTCTCAACTGCATCTCAGACATTAGCAAAGAAAACATGATTTCCAGCATTCTGAAGTAGTTGTGGCCAAATATTGACATCAGCCTGAATGAAGGTTTTCAGGTTTTCCAGTGTAATTCTCAAAAGTTTTATGTTTAAAATTTATCATTCTTTTTAAAAAGAATTATTTTTGCTAAACATTGTTAATGAAAGGCAATTAAAGAAATCTTAGACTATAAATTTGCCAAAGAGATCCATAATACTAATCTCATAATAATTCAGTTATTGGATTAAATCTCTTAGAAGAGGAAATTATTAACATATTATGATAAGATTCATTATATATGTATGTATATAAAATAACACCACATGATCTTCTTACCCTAAGGTGAAACTAATTCTTTGTTTCGATTCTGGGAAAGGACTTGAGAGAACTATTTATTCTCCCTGATCTTTCCCACATTTCACTGACAAGAGACAGCATCAGGTAAATAAAAATGAAGTACAATCATTATAAAATAGAAGTGAGCAGCTCTCTTGCTCTTCTGCTGCTCAAAGAGTTTAGAAGAGGTCATCTGCCTAGACTGGAGAAAACAATTTAGATCATTCTATGGTTCTCCATCTATGGGTTTCTGTTCTCCCAGATTTTTAAAAAGTATTTATTTAATTTTGGATGCACTGGGTCTTCGCTGCAGTGCAGGGGCTTTCTCTGGTTGCACGACTGGCTTCTCATTGCAGAGCACATGCAGGCTCAGTAGTTTGTGACACACAGGCTTAGTTGCCCCACAGAAAGTGGAATCTTCCTGGACCAGTGATCGAACCTATGTCCTCTGCATGAGCAGGCAGATTCTCATTCACTGTGCCACGAGGGAAATCCATCTGTTCCCTTAGGTTATTAAAACTCGTGCAAGAGACATCAAAACCATAGGTTTTGACATGAAGAGAGATACTTCATAGGGAACACATACCCCATGGTTCACCATACCCCTACAGAACTTTATTGACCTTCTTAACAATTTCTGAGTGTAGGGTACACTCTTGCGAACTGTGTACACATTGCTCTACAGCAAGTCTGTAGAAAATTTTCATCGTGCATGATTGAAGCCCTATACCCATTGAGCAACAATTCTCCAATTCTTCCTCCTCACAGACTTGGCAACCAAAATTATATTTTCTGCTTCCATGGATTTGATTATTGTAGATACCTCATAAAAGTGGAATCATGCAATATTTGTCATTTTTTGATGGGCTCATTTCACTTAACATAACATCACCAAGGCCCATCCTTGATGTAGCATATGACAAAATTCTTTTTTAGGGCTTCAAAACATTCCATTGTGTGCATGTGTATATAATATATATAAGGTATATATAATCTTTATCTGTTTATCCACCAATGAACATTTAGACTGCTTTCACATCTTGCCAATTGGGAATAATGCTGCAATGACCATAGATGTGCACACTATTTATTCAAGATCTCACTTTCAATTTTTATGGAAATATACTCTAGAGTTAGATTGCTAGATCATACAGCAGTTGCAAATTTCTGAGGAAACTCCATACTGTTTTCTATAAAGGTTGCAACATTTTACATTTCCAACAAAAGTGTATAAGTGTTCCAATTTCTCCATATCCTTACCAACCTTGCTATTGTCTTTTTATTCATATTGGTCATCACAGAAGGTATGAGATAATTTATGGTGTGGTTTAAATTTATATTTCTCTATTGATTAGTAATATTGAGCATCTTTTCATATGTTTGTTGGCCATTTGTGTATCTTCTTTGGAGAAATGTTTGTTCACTTCCTTCTCCCACTGGGTTAGTCAGCTCAGGCTGCCATAAGAAAACAGACTGCATGGCTTAAACCACAGAATTTGTTTTCTTCCAATTCTGGAGCATGGAAGCTTGATATCAGGGTGCCATCATGGTCAATCTGGTTCTTTTCCTGGCTTATAGGTAGCCTTCATATTGGTGTATGCTTATCAACCTCTTATCAGATACATATTGTACAAACATTTTCTGCCGTCCTGTAGGTGGTCTGTTCACTCCTTTCCTTTGTTTCACTCTGTTCCTCTTGTTTCACTCTGTGTCTTGGCTGCACAGAGGTTTTAAGGTTAATGTAGTCTCATTTGTCTATTTTTACTTTGTTACTACTTTTGCACTTGGTATCAGATCTAAGGAATCGTTGCTGATTCATTGTCATGAAGCTTCACCCTTATTTTCTTCTAAGAGTCTTATCAAGTCTTACATTTAGGTCTTTAAACCAGTCTGAATTGATTTTTCTTCATGATTTAAAATCTTCGTTATTTTGCATATTGGATAGTTTGTTTCCCCAGGACCATTCATTACAGGGATTAAACTTTCCCTGATGTCTTGACACCTTTGATGAATTTCATTAGACCATGTTTCCAAGAGTTTACTTCTGGCTGGCTATTCTGTTCCACTGATTGGTATGTCTGTCTTTATGCCAGTGGGCTTCCTCAGTGGCTCAGCAGGTGAAGAATCTGCCTTCAATGCAGGAGACACAAGACATGTGGGTTCAATCCATGAGTTAAGAAGATCCCCTGGAGAAGGAAATGGCATTCCCTTCCAGTATTCTTGCCTGAAAAATCCCCTGGACAGAGGAGCCTGGTGGGCTACAGTCCAAAAGGTTGCAAGGAGTCAACACGACTGAGTGACTAAGCATGCACTTTATGCCGAAACTACACTCTTTTGGTTACTGTACCTTTGTAATATGTTCTGAAATCAGAAGCCTCCAGCTTTGCTGTTCTTTCTAAGTTTGTTTTGCCTATTTGGGGTTCTCTGAGATTCCGTATTAACTGTAGGATGGATTTTCTATATCTGAAAAAAATTCCATTTGGATTTTAATAGGAACTGCATTGAAGCATTAAATTGCTTGGGTAGTATGAACAGCTGAATAATATTGTCACCAAATCCATAAACGTGAGACACCTTTCTATTTACTTGTGTCAGATTCATTTCAATAATACTTTGTAGTTTTCAATGTATAAGTCTTTTATCTCCATAAGGTCACTCCCAATTATTTCATTCTTTTTGATACTATTATAAATAAGGTTCTCGGGGTTTCTCTGGTGGTCCAGTGTCTCAGACTCCACAGTCCCCATGCAGAGAACTTGGGTTTAATCTGGTCTGGGAACTAGATCCCACATGCTGCAACAAAGACCTGCCACAAATAAATAAACAAAAATAATTTTTTTTTTAATTTAAACTTAGCTCCAGACTATAGCTTTAAAAAATGAAAAATAAATAGGATTATTTTCTTATTTTCCTTTTTGGAATGGTCATTGTTCATGCATGGAAAGATATTTGCATGTTGATTTTTGTATTATGCAACTTTCTGTGCAGGTTTTGTGTGTGCATGTGCGTCAGTGGAATTGTAAAGCTTTTCTGCACATATAATCATGCCCTCTGGGAACAGACATAATTTTACTTCTTTCTTTCCAAATGGAAGCCTTTGGTTTCCTTTTCTAATCTAATGCCCTGGCTAGGACTTCTAATATTATGTTGAATAGAAGTGTTGAGAATGGGCATCCTTGCCTGTTTTTTCTTGATCTTAGAAGGTTTCAGCTTTTCACTGATGACTATCATGTTAGGGATAGACTTTTCATATATGACCTTTATTATATTGCAGTCATTTCCTTCTGTTTCTACTTTGTTGAGTATTTTTGTCATGAAAGGCTAGTAAATTTGTTAGATACTTTATGGACATAAGATGAAGCACAGATGAAGTTTCATATATATATTTTTTTAATTTTGAGAAAATTATGTAATGCTCCCATTGGAAGCATAGGAGTTGATCATACAGAAATCACTTTCCATTCCTCCTTTGGTAATTCTTGTCCTTGTCACTCTCTGGCTCAGAATCCTGTGTCCTTAATTAGAATGTCCAGCCAAAACACTGATTCTCATCATTTTTTAGGTAAACATTCTTGGATGGCCTTCAGAGCGGAGCACAGCAAACACCAGAAGGTGAGTATTTCCCAAATCCTGTTGACAAAAATCCTCCTCATGGATCCATTTGCAGGTGAGAATAGGAGAAAACACAGAGATCCTGGAGACTGCTGCCTTCCTGTCCTGAATCTTTAGCACAATGTCTGATATCATCACCATCTTTATAGTTAGTAAGAACCACAATGATATTAAGCTGTACTATTGTTACATTATTTTCACAATAGTTCAGACTTTAAGTATTTTATGTGAATAAACTTACTTAAAAATTAAAACAATCCTACAGTACCTCTAAGTAGGTATATAGCTATCACCATTATAGATCAAGAAATTGAGGTAAAAAATGTTTAATTATGTATCACTGGTAGTGCAATCTAATCCAAAGCACCTTCTCCTAACTGGTTGAAACGTCCACAGTTCCATAAAGTTTATTCATATATCTTATTGATACATCTTTATATCATTCATCTGAGAGATGTTTTCAACCTCAGTTCTTTTGTGCTGTGCTAGTGAGGGATATGCTAAGACATCTGACTAAGGGAAGCTTAAGGACGTGTTGGGCAGTTTGTAAAGTGGACGGTCCAAGATGAAGAAGCTTAAGGACATGCTGGACAGTTTGTAGAGTGGATGGTCCAAGATAAAGAAGGCGACATGTTCCCTACCTTACAGCCTCCCACTTCAATAAGAAGAAGCAACTCGCAGCCCTGACAAGCCTCAAGTTTATGACTGAAAACAACAAATAATAAAATAACTGAAGGACTTCACATAGGTTACCTGCTTTTGAGTAGAAACTCATCATCTGGACAAGATTTCAAATGCTGATTCTTGTAGGAGGAAGTCACAAGTCCTTTCTCTGAGCTCTGATTAGACAACTCTCCTGTTTGGAATAATTTGTTCAGCCTGCCCCTGTGTTGTGAGCTTTGAGAGCCTAGCCCATACCCGTAAATTCTCAGAAGTCCAGGTCCAGCTCAAAGTCCCTGAGGGCCCCCTAAATGTTTTGTGAATGAGTGACCCCACATTTAAACATTCATCTAGGAATAAGAAGGTCAAGGAATGCTGAAGACAGTATTTAGTGCAGTTTTAGTATATATTTATATATTCATTTAGTTAATTATTAAATTATATTATTTAGTTATTAAATTAATTATCATAAATTAATTATTTAAATTATAATGGTTAATTATTACAATTAACAATTAATATTAACTTTGAAATAATGTGGCTATAATTAAAAATAATTAACTACACACTATAATGTGTAATATACTTAATTTTAAGTATACTTAATTAATATTAATTAATGACTAATATGATCAATCATTATAATTAATAACCACCAATTATTAAATTATATTGTTAATTGCATTTATTAATATATAATATATTACATATGTTTATATTTTAGCATATATTTATATTTAGTATATATTCAAATATAGAGGCAGTTGAGGGGATATATTGATGGGAAGGACGTAGGATCAAATTCATACTGTATTAAATAGCTCACACAACGATTTGTTGAATGTTATTACATTTCATGTTCACTATAACATTAAGAATTAGAATATATACCAATTTATGGATGAGAAAACTGAGGAGAACCAACTAGTCATAAAGCCTTGTTCAAGCAGATTTGATGAGGCCAGCTACTTTAATTCCGAACATTGTCTCTAAGAGGACATGGCAACCTGCAACTTTCAGCTCATTTTCTTTATTGTCTAAATGAGTTTCTGCCGATTGTCTTTTCTCTTCTCAATCTCACTGCTTTGTCACCTTATTTTCCAGATGTGTTTTGTCCCCTCTGTAATTATCCATAGATCCTGTTCCATCAAAGCTCCAATAATTAATAGAAAATCCACCAGATTTCTCTGTAAACCCTTACCTCCAGCTATTCTCCCTGCCTTGCTCTCACTTTTATGCAGAAAGTTGAAGGGAAAGAACCTTAAGACATGAATTCTAGTTTTGATTCACTACCCACTTAGGTCCTTGTTTTACACTCCAGTGTTCAGACCACACCCTCCACCAGCAATTTCCAAGAATTTTCAAAGTATTAACTAAAGTTATGCATGTGAAAACACTTCATACAGTCCTAAAGAACTAAAGAAATGCATGTTGTCTTTTACTCACACAGAAGGCAATGTCCAGAGGACCATTAAGTAAGGTTTCTAGTTTGAAAAAATTGCCGGGAGCAGCAAAATTGCTGAAATGAGTGGCTCCAAGCAGGCTCAGAAACCAGTACCCCATCCCAGAGAAGCAAGGACCCCTGCACAGCACCCCAGACAAAAAGTCAGTAAGCAAAAATTTGGGGAATTCCTCTAATTAGTTCCTCTAATCCCTGTAGAAAAGCT
This sequence comes from Rangifer tarandus platyrhynchus, assembly GCA_949782905.1. Classification (NCBI taxonomy): domain Eukaryota; kingdom Metazoa; phylum Chordata; class Mammalia; order Artiodactyla; family Cervidae; genus Rangifer; species Rangifer tarandus. Next base: position 26,671 of record CATKSN020000333.1, read on the forward strand.
AATAAGTATGGCCTAGGTATGTGGCATGGACTTTGGGTAGGCGCTGCTTTAAGCTGGACTGATCTGAGACATGAAGCTAGCACTGGGGCCTTGGGAAAATCTTATACATTTTATGCAGTCCTGACTGCTTCTCTGTAAAATGAAGATAAGGATACATAATTCATACAGTGTTTGAAAGCATTATATTAAATGTAAAAGTGCTGAGACCTACAAGTAGTTCAATAAGTCCAGTTGTGATAATAGGGACCATACTGTGTTACTGTTTATGCCCAGACCTCTGCTTAATCCCTCACGTGCCATGTGCCCTTGACGTTTATTTTCTGTGTAGATGTTTCAGTGAACTATCTTCTAAGTAAGAAGGTTGGGGAATTAAACCTACTAACAGGAAGTGCAGGAAGCTAACACTGAACTGGGCAGCTGTGGTCAGTGTGGAGCCTCAATCTCCTGAGCCAGTAGCTAAAGACAGAACAAGCAAAGTATAAAGAAGGGACTTCCTGGTGGTTAAGTGGTTAAGACTCCATGCTTCCACTGCAGGAGGTGTGGGTTCCATCACTGGTCAGGAAACTAAGATCCCACAAGCCATGCAGTGTGGCCAGTAGATAAATAATGTAAAACTAAAACATAAAAATACAAAAGTAAAAGTTTGAAAAATACATGTGAAAAAAGTTTTAACAAAGTGTATAGATGGACAAGTTCGAGATCTCACACTTTCTGATAAAACAAGTACTAACTCTTCAGACCCCACCAGCCTTGCTTTGCTTCTGTTCTCCACTGTAGAACTCAGAAGAAAGGAGACTGGAATAAAGAGGTACAGTCTACAAAAAAGGCCCATGTGTACCAAGAGGACAGCGAGCCCCAGGATGACAAATACCTCTGTGAGTGACCCTGGTGGCCCACTCACAGAGAAGGGGTTATGAGGGCTTGGTACAATAACCTCACCTCACCAATCATCCCCTTCCTTTATGATTTCAGGTACAGGAACGAGGCCAAATGCTGTGAGTACCCCAGGTCGTTCAGAAGGCCTTTACG
>CATKSN020000334.1:0-27636 GCA_949782905.1 Rangifer tarandus platyrhynchus
GAATGCCTGTGCCCCTCCGTCATAGGTGGGGTTCATGGTGAACGCGGATCCCCGCACTGTGGTAGAGGCTTTCCAGCAGTTGCCTGGATCGGGGAGGAGTCTGTGTGCTCCTGCCGCTCGTGGCGGTTTCCTCGACCTTCTAGGGTAAAATCGAGCTCACAGGAGTCGCAGACGTCGTTTATCTGCGGCTCTGCCACGAGTCCGCTTGTCGCTTTTACACATACTGCGGGGGGCGGGCGGTAGTGGGCGTTCTAAGCGGTGTGTAGAGGATAATTGGAAACTGTGCTAATTAGTGGGAAGAGCGCTCCAGGGCGAGAGGACATTGTACAGTGACAGAAAACAGCTTTTTTTTTCTCGAGGCGGAAATGTTTTGCGCCAAGGACGGGCTCTCGTGCTGTATCGTGCGGAGGGTCGAAGTGTGTGTTTCTGTAGAGGTGCTTGTGTACGAGTTTTGGACGGAAGAACGGGCGCCCGACTGTGAGAACGTGTGCCGCTTGGAAAGAAGGGAGAAGGTGCTGACGAAGAACTCTGAACTCACATCCGTTTGCGAGTATCTGATGCGGCATCAGAGGAAGATACAACGTTCGCGTACGGAAGAGGATTGTTGGACGCTACGGCACGACTACAGTCCAGGCGATCCCTCGTAACACAAATTCGCCCCAGCGGAGTAAAGAACATCTTCTTGTCTGTGCGGTCTTTATCCGGGTACCTTTTGTGAGTTCCGTACGGGCGATGAGGACGGGTTATGCTTTGCGCACTTCTACTTTATTCTTGTGGCTGCACGTATATCTGTCGGTTGCCTCGGTTCTGCTCTAGTACGCGTTCAATCCCCTGGTAAACATTGACACCCGCGGTGCCCATTTGTTGGTGCTTTTTGTTTCAGGCGGGCCGGCGAAGCAAGGGCCTAATCTTCATGGTTTTATTGGGCGGGAGAGTGGGAAAGCAGATTTCCCGTACTCCGAGGCAAATAAGCAAAGTGGCATAGTATGGTCCCCGAAGCATCTGTGGGAGTATCTGTTAAACCCCAAGACCTACATTCCTGGAACGAAAATGGTGTTCGCTGGCATCAGGAAGGAGAAAGAAAGAGCAGACCTCATTGCTTACCTGGTCGAAGCCTCTGCAGCGCCGGCGAAGTGACTGCTTCAACGACGTGCGGTTTTAATCTCGATACGCAGGAAATGCCGTATGCTGCCCCGAACAATGGTCTATCCAACAAGGGGGCTGCTTGCCGGTAGGCGCATACGCATTTCATTGTGGTGCTCTTCACGAAAAATCACCTACTGGACAAGCATATTCGCTTCTTATCAGTGCGCTACGTGCGGCCGTCATCCTGGTCTGAAGGGGGCTGTCCTGGCAAAGTGAGGAGCACTACAAAGCATTGTGTGTTTTTCCAGCGCCCACGCGTGCATTCTCTGGCGCGGGCGTTGATCGGTTAACGGAGTGACTGCGGACTTTTGCTTATCTGGCGTGGCGGGGAATATCGAGCGCGCTACAGGACGAACAGGCAGCCGTTTCACGTTGGTGGATCTTTCGGCCTCACAGACTTTCCCTAGGGCGCCTTGTAGAAGGTTGTAACTTCTTAAACTGACTCACGTAGAAAACCCCGGACAACGCAGGCGCAGGGTCTGCAGAAAGCCGGTGGCGAGTAGGCGGACGTTTCACCACGGGAGGCACCGCGTCTAAGCGTCGGGGTAGGTTCCCCTTGATAGGCTCTCTGCAGAACTCGATGGATCTACTTGTACGGATGGGTATCATCCGTATTTGTTCACGTGCAGAAACCTTCTCGTGCACGAGCCTCCGCGCGCGCGGAGTGTATTGTTGTATTTGCGTGTGTTGTGTACGTCATCGTGTTCACGCAGTTTCGCACTAAACCGATTTTGCGCCGACGTAATGTGCCTTTGTTTGCGTAGATATACGCACTTTCTGGAGGTGGTCTCGTACTCGCTCTGATAACTGTTTGACGAGCTTATTGCTCGTGATGTCTTGAAACCTAATTGGCTTCGTTTGAATTCTTCGGCGTCCACAGTCGCGACAACTGCTGTACCGTGGGAACGGCGGTTCTTCCTTCTCGAGGGAATAGGAGAGCGTGTGTTGCAGCTATGTATGTTTTTGCTCGCCCGCCGACCCTTGCAGGGGGCGTCTGTCAAGATGGGCGTGGTAATATGAAGTGAACGTACGGCAGAGTCCAGCGCTGTGAGCGTCGTTGTTTCATAAAATTCCGCTGAGCTTCCATATGCGGATCTGCGCATGTATGCTTCCGAAAAAGGGAGTACGCATGAATGTATCATGCATATATATATGCATAGCCCAAAGAACACTGTCGCAATTTGCGGCAATCGTGGACATGGAGAACATAATAGCCACCCGATTTAGAGTGAAGTAGCACGCTCAAGACCTGTCCTTCGTGTGCACCCGTAGGGAGGAGTCAAAGGTCGTCGGATTACTCTGGCCTCAAGGTGCCTTTGAAATAGCGCCATCAGCTGTGCATGCGCACTTTTCTATGGGCGGTAACGAGCGCTTTATTGATGCGCGTGGAAGTCGGAGATAGCCATGTGGCACAAACAAAGTCTGGTAACTAGAAGCAACGAATACCCGGCGCCGCCCACAGGGGGGTCTCGCGCCTCGCAGTGTGCTAGAGGTTCGTACTTCCCTGTCAGCTTACACTTGGGACGAAATATGCGTTGTTATACTGCTACTGCATATTGGAAGCCCCCGTCATGAACGCGTGCTTATACGTGAATCCGTATATGTAGCCACGCTGTTTCGAATGCATCCAGTACGACGGTCTCAATCGTAGGAGCGACGCCCGCCGGAAGTTCTACCTGCACGTCTAGTCTTACTGTGCGCGAAAGCGGCTTCAGGCGCAGCTCACCTCTGTAGTTAGCCATATAGGCACGTGATACGTGTGAGGACATGATACGGATTCCCTCCTAACCGCGTGTCCTTACAATTTCAGACAGCGCTTAGCGTGGCATATATAGGCGAATTTAGACAGAATCTCTCGGCGACTATCGTGGAGCTCCTACGCATGCACGCCGGCATATGCACACACATACATGCATATATATATATATATATAATGTATATATGTGCATATGTATATATGCATCTGTATACAGATACGCCCTATAAACGTGCGTGTGTGGTAGTGTCTCCGCGCAGTCCACGTTCACGGGGGCGGCGCATCATACGACTGGCAGGAGGCGACGAAGAACAACTTCTACTAAACGAACAACATTCATAATGCTGTACGAACCATCACGCGCGTGCGAGGCGTCACCGCCTGGCCGCTCCGTTTCCTGTTAGTGGTGCTGTTAACTGGACGCAGGCCCCTCTTTATGGTAATGTAGTAGCAGTTCTACATTGAGGCGCTCTGGAGAGTAAGCAACGCAGTATTACTGCTCGAGTAATGCAGTTTCCTTCCTGCTTCTACGACCGTGAAGGATTAACACTACAACGAGGTGCTCCACAGCGTAGGGAATAAGGTGGCAGTTGCTCGAAGAAATGTTGTTCTGTCACTGTTCTCACGATCAGGAACCAACAGTGTTACTGCTTTGAAGTGCTATAAGGTAGCACTGCTGCATGGATGAGATTTTCTCACTCTTCCTGTGACCGTGTAGCAGCAGTACGTCGAGAAGCTCTAGATTGTGAGCAGCAGGGCAGTACTGCTGTAAAGGTGGTTGCCCTGTCACGGCTTCCACGACTACGTATTAGCGAGTCTACAACGGGAAGCTCTAGAATATAAGCAACAGAGTAGCGCGGCTGTAGGGAATGATGTTCCGTCACTATTTCCGCGACTCGGTACCAGCAGTACTACTATTGCAGGTGCTCTACCGCGCAAGCAACAGAGTACTCCTGCGCGTGAGTCCGTCACTCCTTTCAGGACCGTCTACTAGCCAAACTACTTCGAAGCGCAAGCAACAGTGTACTACTGGTAAAGGAAATGCTTTTCTCGTAGTTGTTCGTCCTGCGCGGTCTTCCGGGGTGCTGCTGGTGGCGGTAGTTTGTTTCCTGAAAATACATTATGAAAAATTAGTTTTTTTTGGAGCTGCAAAGAGGAAGATGGAGCGAGCCAAGAGGGAAGCGGAGGGCAACGAGGAGGTGCAGGAGGCGGAAGAGGAGGGCCGCCCACAGCTGAAAGAAGAGGATCGCCACCAGCTGAAAGAGAAGAAGGAGGAGGACCCAGTGGAGAAGGAAGCGAAGATGGGGCTGGCGCACTCTAGGTGGTGAACACCGAGTCCTACCAGTAGACAGGATCTAGTGAGTGATCATAATGTTGACGACAATGGCTGAGTGCACATACACATATATATACATACACAGTTATATTTACATACACTCCTAGGATGACTACCACCAAGGGGCTCCTCGATGTTGTTCTGTAAGGAGGAACCTCCTGCATGTGAAGCCTCAATGCCAAGATGATGATGATGAAGGTGGCTGGGTGCATACACTTGATATGTACGTCACATATAATATATATATATATAATATATGCATCTCTATGTATATATGACGACCGTCGCCAGCCGTTTACGCGTCGTGTTCTGCTATGAGTGCTCACTTCCTTGTGTACTTGGTCCCGGACTGCGATACTAATGAGAATGATAGCGGCTGGGTGCATATATCTATATCGATAAATATATATATAAGAACCATTATCATCGGGCTCTCCGTGTGGTTCTTGTATGAGTGACCTCCTTCATGTGTCCTTGCTGCCTTACTGCGATACTGAAGATGATGAGGGCTGGGCGCATATATACCTACGTATACATATATATATATATATATATATATATATGTACACACGTAATTACCACCCTCGGCGTGTTCTGCGGTGCTGTTCTGCTAAAGGTCACCTCTTCCTTGTGTACATGTTGCCGTATAATGATGATGGTCACTGCCGGGTGCGCAGATATATATACATGCAGATGTATGCAAACACAGATGTATATACATATATATGTACGATGAATGTAAACGACGGTTCCTCTCTTATGTGTGACCTCTTCCGTGTGTACTTGTCTTATCGCCATAGTGACGAGGATGACGGTGAGGGCTGCTGCTGCTGTTGTTGTTGTTTTTGTCGCCTTACTGCGATGATGACGGCGGCGATTCCGGTTGCTGCTTTGTTTTCTGCTTCGCGGTACTGCGATCGCGATGATGGTGCGGAAGATGACGATGATGATGGCGTTGCTGTTGCCGTTGTGGGAGGAGCAAAAAAAAGATATGGCGATGATGACGATGATGATTGTAAAGATGGTGAAGACGAAGGTAATCAAGATGACCATAACAAAGGAGATGAAAACGATGAAGATGACGAAGATGAAGATGATGATGATGATGGTGACGATGAAGGTAACGATGATGAGAGGATACGTCTCCCGCTGCACTTCTCCTCCGCTGCTTCTTGCGCACGAGGAAACTGTTCTCCGTTTTTGCTGCTGCAGCAGCGCTGACGCGTTGCTCTTTGATGTCGCCATTCTTCCTACGAACTTGGACCAATTCATAAAGGCGCCTGGCGCTGCTGCAGCCACAGCAACACTGCCACTTCACTGTAGACCTGCTGTACTGCTGTTGCTCGTGCTGCTGTTTGCTGTTCTTCTTCTTATCCTTCTTCCTGTTGATTGTCTTCTTCGTGACACACCGCGCCACTAGGATTTTTGCTGCTGGCTCTTTTCCCTCCTGCTGCTGCAGCCCCTGCAGCTGCTGCACCAGCGCCAACAATGGCTGCAGCTGCTACGGCTGCTTGAGGGTCCTGGCGCGCTTGTTATTTCCTGCTTTACAAGCAGCCAGCATAGCCATTGTTAAGCGGAAGCAGCAGCAACCGCCCCAGCAGCAACGCAGCAACCGCACCAGCAGCAGCAAACAGCATGAGCAGCACCAAACAGGAACAGTAGCAGCAACAGGAAGAAGAACAGGGAAACAACAGCAACGGCAGCAGCAACACAGCAACAGCAACACAGCAAGGTACAGGCAGCAGCCACAGCAGCAACACCCGCAACAGCAGCAACAACAACAGCAGCAGCAGCAGCAGCAAGAGCAGCAGCAACAGCAGCAGCAACAGCAGCAGCAGCCGCAGCAGCACCAGCAACAACAACAGCAGCAGCAGCAGCGGCGGCAACAGCAACAGGTCCACTGGCGTTGCGTGTGCTGCAGCTGCGTTGCTACGTCGACCTGAGCAGCACTTCGCTAGCTGCAGCGCGTTACTAAACTTAGTAGTTGGCGTGTACGAAGATGTTCACCTTCAAAAATTCATGTTTCGTTGATGAGAAGTAATGAACCTTTTCAGTTGCTGTCGCGGTCGTGATTATTCGCTTATTTACACTTCGTCTGCGTGGTTCTGTGGGTGTCGGCTACCGGTGCCGCTGCTGCTGCGCGTGCGACCGGCTTTGCCATTGCTGCCGCTGGTACTACTGCTACTACGACAGCTGCTATCACAAATACTACTGAAAAAGGGCTACTAATAGTACCGCTACTACTGCTGCTACGAGTACTACTGCTACTACTACTATGCAACTACTACCACTCAAACAACGACTGCGACTAGTAGTGCGGCTACTACTACTATCACTACAACCACGTGTTGTTGAGTGCAGCCGAGCGCGCCTGTGCTGCGGGTGCTACTCGAGCTGCTGGTGCTGCTTGAGCTGCAGTGGCTGCTGCTGGCGCTGGCCTTCCTGCTGCTTGTGCTGCGGCCCCAACAGCAGCAGCGACTTCTCTGCTGGTGCTACTACAATTTCACCCAGGATGTGGTTTCCATTTTCGGGTTATTCTCCCACTTTTTCCTCTTTCGTATTTTTACGACGCCTATTATAACATGTATACTCCTCGTTGAAGAAGGGAGAAAAGGAGAAAAAGAGGAAAAAAGGAAAAGAAGAAGGAAAACTGCAGCAGCAGCAGCAGCAGCAAGGAAAGCTGCGCGCGCCGCTCGCTCTCGGCGACTGCACTGCTGTCCGTCGTCTCTCGTCGCCGCTAAGCACGCGCCTGTGCGCCCGTAGTCATATATATATACATACATACAAATATATAGATAAACACATATATATACTCATAGCTTTGTCGCTCTTCGTTCTCTCCTATACTTTTTACGTATTTTGCTTTTTGTCGCCTATCTTGTTTCCCTTCACTGCGTTGGAGACTGCGGAAATCGCTTTTTTCCTGCAGCGGGGGGTCTGTCGATAATTTTGCGGCTCCTGTTGTTGCTGCGCACCAGCTACTTCCCCCGTTGTTTTTTTTCCTTTCTTTTATCAGGCACAAGCGCTCGCTGGCTGCTGCTTGTCAGAGTTGCCGCTGCTGCCACTTCTATCCTCCGCCTACCTGCCTCCTCCCCCGGTTTAGAAGAGCTCGAACTTCCACTGCTGTGCCGCAGCCAAGTCAAGCTGGTTCCTCCGCGGTGTGTTGGCGCCCGTGGTGCACGTCAAAACGTGGCCATCTTTCCATCACAGGGCCTCCCCATCCGCTGCTGTTGCTGCTGCTGAGAGTAGTAACACTCGTGCTGCTGTGTTGTCGCTGTTTATAGTGAGACCCGCGCTGGTGCAGCTGCTGCTGCACCTGTGCTGCTGTTGGGAATAATACTAGTGTTGCTGCTGCTGTTGTGTTGTTGACGGGCATAATATTCGTGTAACTGCTGCTGATAGTTTAAGGAGTTCGTGTAGGACGAGTACGACTAATACTTGCCTTGTTGTTTTCGTTGCGTGCTTGTCGTCCCGTGGTGGACTGGTAATAGTCTCACTTCTTTCGCGGATAGAGATGTATTGTGGCTGCTGCGGCTGCTACTGCTGCTGCTACTTTCTTTTAAGAGGAAAACCCTTGCGGTAATTGATATCGAGAAAGGAGGAGTCGTATACGACTCGCTTGCTGGTCTTGCTGCCGCTGCTGCTGCTGCTGCTGCTTTTGCTTCAGCTGCCGTTGCTGCTACTGCGGCGAGTCCCCCCGCTTACTTTTTAGCTTTTCGTTTTCTTCGTTTTCCTTCTTTTACGCTTCCTTCAACATGGGGGGCTGTTTCTCAAGTCAAGCGAAGACAACAACACCAGCAGGAGAGCGTGTTGCTCCTACTGCTGGTGCAGGAAGAGCAGATGCAACAAACCTGACTTCAAGCAAGCAAGAAGAAGGAACAGCAGCTCCAGCAGCCGCCGCAGCTACTACTGGCCCCACTGCCAGCAGAATAGAGGAAGCTCCTCTTTCGACGCCACCCCCTGCTTCTGGAGAGGCAGCAGCTGCAGGTACATCAGCATACATACGGATATACGTATGCACACATACGTAATTGTATACACACATGTGAACACGTGTACACATGCACGAGTGTATGGACAGCATATACATATATGTATATATATGTCTATGTGAGAACATACGTATGCTTGTACAGGCATTTGTGTATGAATCGAGGTGCATATGTCCATAAAGTAGGCGCATGCGCACCTGTAGCCGTGCACACCTGCCCGTATTTACATATATATATGCATATATACATTCGTATACACACGTACACATATGTAGATATGCATGAAATCACGCACATGCGTATACATACATATGTATGTATATATGTCTATCTATCTCTCTCTATATATATTAGTATACGTGAGAACATGCGCAGACTTGTGTAGGTATGTGTATACAATTAGAGTAGGCACGCACGCGCCTGCTTTATCCAAGTATATACGCACACAGAGAGCAGCTGCCGTCTCTGGGGATGCGCCTCTGGGGATGCGCTGCAGAGCATGAGCTACGGGAATATATACATACATATATACTATGCAGGAAATGATACTTGAAGAGCCTTTTGCGTGTGGAAGGCGTAGGATACGAAGCTTTTTGCAGAAGATAATGTGCATAGAAATTCTCAAGAGGAAAGTGTCTGAAGATGTGCGTACGTATTGAAGGCACGACCTATAAACATAATTAAAGATGATGATACATGTACATATTCTGCAGAGGCTGATACAGAGGTCTCCTCGCGTTTGGAAAAGCTGAGGATAACTGCAGAACATGCTATACAGAGATCTGCTTGCGTCTCTAAAGCACGAAACCTGAAGATACGTGCAGAGGATTACATGTGGAGATGTATCTGCATATTGAAGACTTGCTACCGCTGCCTGTACGCAGGCGTGCACTGTTGAATTTCTTGTGAGGGAATGCGTGTCAGCAGATTTGCCCTGTGTAGGGTAGCTATCCACACATGAAGATGACTGCACATAATAGGCATGGTATGTGAGCACGCTTGCAGAGAATGATGTACGAAGGTGTACGCGTATAGGAGCATTGCTGGCACTGCCAGGACGCCAGTTTGCACTGTTGAGTTGGTGATGGGGATATTTGTGTCAGCAGGCGTGACCTATATATGATAGCTCACTACATATAAGGATGACTTTGCATATAAAGGGGAGGATGCATGCGGAGGATGATATGTGAAGACGTATCCCAGAAGTAGCATGCTCGCTCTAGTATGATAGCTGCATCCTTATGGTTCTTCCAGTCTGCATATATGGGTGCTAACTGTCTGTTCAGCGGTTTGTTAATGCACCCACTCTTAGTGCTGTTACTCCTGCTGCTGCTGGTCTTGCTGCCGCGGCTCCTGCTGCTGCTGCTGCGGCTGCTTGTCCTCCTGCTGCTGCTGCTCCCGCTTGTGCTGCTACTTCTGCTCCTGCTGCTATTGCTGCGGGTGCTCCCCTCAATACTGCTGCATTAGGGTCGTAAGGGGGCTCGTAAACGTATCGCGTCCTCGAGTGTACACATGCGCCTCGGGTGCACATGCGCCCCTGCTGTGTCTCAGCGATCCGTAGCCGGCGCGCTTTCGTGATGAGGTCTACGTACACCGCAGGGAAAGGTACACGACATAGCTACCATAGCGTATTACATGGAGTGTACTACTACTGATAGCAAGTAGAGTCGCGGCTTAAACGCCATGCGTTGAAGCTGGCCCTCTGCTGACGAGGGGGCGGTGTACGTACGCCGCAGGAGAAGTTATATTATGTGGCCACACAGAGTGTTACATGAAGGAGTGTAGTATTTCTTGGTAGTATGTAGCGCGCTATTCTGTCGTCATGCATCGAAGCTGCCGCGTCCGTGATTAGGTGTACGTACACCTCGGGCAAGGTTTCGCCACGTAGCTGCTATAGCTTAGTACATGAAGGCGCAGTACGTATTGGTAGTATGCAGGGCGCTGCTTTGGTTATGCACTGAAGCTGCCGCTGGTGCCACGGGCTGTGCGTACACAGCAAGGGAATTTGTACGGCATAGCTGTTATAGCGTATATCACAAGAACGAGTGGAGTACGTATTGGTAGTATGTGGGGCTTTCCTGTGGCTACGCATTGAAACCGCACAGTTATTACGCGAGATAGCAAGTGCTTCCTGGTAGTATGAAGGCCGCTTCTCTGTCGTTATGCATTGATGCCGCTGCATCGAAGGCGCCCCTCGTGTGCGTACACCGCGAGCCAAGTGATACGACATAGCTGCGCAGCGTATCCCGTGAAGGACTGTAGTACGTACAGGTAGTATGTAGGTCTGTTCTGTCGCTATGCATTGGAGCTGCCGTTTGCACGACAAGGTGCACCACGCACAGCGCAAGAGAAGTTGTACCGTATAGCAGCGTAGCGCAGTGCATGAGGGAGTGAAGTACGTACGGGTAGTATGTGGGGCGCTGCTCTGTCATCATGTATTGAAGCTGCCGCCTTCGTGCTGAGGCGCACGTACGGGGGAGAAGAAGTTATACGGCGTAATTGCGCAGCGTATACTAGGAAGGAGTGCGCTACTCACTGCTAGTATGTATGGCGCTTCGCCGTTGCAATACATTGAAGCTGCCGCCTGCGCGATGAGGCGTACGTACACCGCAAGAGAAATATACCACGTAGCTGCTGTAGGATTTCATATGGAGTTTAGTACTTGCTGGTAGTATGTAGGGCGCTGCTTTGATGTTATGCATTGAAGCTGCCGCTTGTGCGATGAGGCGTACGTACGCCGGGGGAGATGTTGTACAACATTGCTGCACCGGGGTTCATTTGCAATTCCTGCGTTGCCCGTTGACATTGTATATATGCAGTTATATATATCTGTATCTATATTTTTATATGCAGCATGTACATATATGCATATTTGTATATATGTGTGTATTTAAGCAAGCTCATGAGGAGAACGGCTCTGTATAGATGCGAGTCCTGGTATATACGACGTATATACAGCCGCCGTCTTCTTTGCCGTAGAACAACGAAGAAACTACATATTTTGACAGGGCATACTGTTCTGAAGGGCTGCCCGTTTAGGACTATTGCTGGTGTCTGCGTGTAGGAGAGTGTGGGATATACGAGGCGTCGGTGTACACGCTCTTCTATAGAGGGGAAGCGATGACTTCGTATAAACTGTATGTTACAGAAAAGAGGGTTATGCTTCTATATATATTGTAATTGTAGACGAGGGTGGCGCGTGCACGCAGGGATCGAAGGTGATACTGTACGAGACCAACAGTGTCTGCGTATGGACTGTATTGGAGCAGAAGCGTGGCGTCTGTGCTGCAGTCGCTGTATTACCTAGCTAGTCTTATACGAGAAACGTCGTGTATATAGGTGGTATATATGTAGCCGAAGGATGTTCTGTGTGGTGAAGTGATCATATTACTTATGTAGTATTACGCGAAAGAAGCGAGGGTTTCTATACGTCTTATATAGAATAGCAGAAGGCTGGTGTCCTCATTGCAGCGACATGACTTATACAGTCTGTACGATAAACGTAGTGTCGCTATATGTGTTGTCTTGAACGGTGGGAGGACGGCGGTTGCGCTGTAGTGACGTAGCTTCTGAATAGTAGTCTTGGAAAAAGGCGTGTCTGTTTATGGACTGTGCTAAAAATATCTGTATATATATACATATATGTGTACACTGTATTTCTCGCATACGTAGAACGGCGGCGTTCGTCTCTATCTGTGTGTATGCCTGTATATGACTCATGTTTTTCCGCAGATACCGTACTGCTCATACAGAAAGTGTGTCTGTGCTCTATTGACTATATTACCCGTAAATTACCGTACGAGAACGGTGGTACCAGTACACGGATATCGTACGGAATAGCAGAAGGATGGCAGCTGCGGTGTAGTGACTGTAATACCTGTACAGTACCATACGAGAAATGTGGTGTCTGTATTTGAATTATTTTGTAGTGCAGCAGTGGTGTATGTGTTGTCTGGACGACACTGCCCAGATAGTGCTATACGAAAGAAGAGGTGTCTGTAAATGAATTGTACTTTCGCACAGGGGTGGTGTATGCGCTGTTGTGGCTATATTTTACTTAGAGTGTATTATACAATGAAACTGTGAATCTTCATGGATTCTTTTGGATAGAAGAAGGCTGGCAGCTGCCCTATAGTGACTGTATTACCAGGGTAGTCTAAAACGAGAACCGTTGTATATGTATGTGGATAGGATTGATTGGCAGCGGTACGGCGTCTGGGTTGTGGGTATGTTACCTAGATAGTGTCACACGAGGAACGTAGTGTTTGTATATGGATTGTATTGAAGAGTAGAAGGAAGCGTCAGCGCCGTATCGACTGTATCGTAGAGCAAAACCGATGTGTGGGTACGAGTACTACCACTCGAGGAAAGTTCAAAAGAAGGAGGAGAAAAAGCATCTTCATTTTCTCCTTTTCATTGTTGCCGGAGAAGCTGTTCTCTACGGTCTGCTGCTGGTGCTGCTTTCGCTGCTGCTGGTGCTTCTCCTGCTGCTGCTGCTTCTGCTACTGCTGCTGCTGCTGCGGCTGTGGTCGCCGAAGGCAGGAGTGGTGTTTTTTGTACAGATCAGTTCCAAGGGAAAAACCGATCTGTTTGTGTAGAGTACATAAAAAGGGGGGGCCTTTGTGTGTGTATTACTGTATGTACAGTACGCGTTAGATGCCTTCGTACAGACTATATACAGAGAAGCCATAATGCTTGTAGCTACTAGTCTAGGGGATGGAAGTGCCTGTGGATAGACTGCACGTAGACGTCGGGTGGCGTCTGTGTGCAAGTTATAGCTACGGGACTGGCCATGTATACATATATATATATATCGTGTTGGAGGGCAGGAACTGTAGCTGCGTACAAGTTGTTTGTATATATGTAGAAAGGAGGGGTGTGTGTATGGATTCTCTTAAAGGGCAACATCGAGGGCTTTGTATAGATCATACGAAAGCGGCAGTGGCTGCAGATATGGTACTATGCGGGAAACAACATGTCTGTGTATGCGTCAAATGTCGAGGATGAGTGCTGTCTGCGCATACGTCATACATAAAGAAGGGGTGGTGTCCCTGTGTATCATTCTGGAGAAGAGAAATAATAGCTGCGCGCCAATAAGGCAACATGTACAGAGGAGGCAGGGTATCAGTATATATATTTCGCGAGTAGTAGTGGCTCTGTATTAATCACGTATAGATTACGTTTTAGGAGAACTTTGACAGCTACGGGTAGGTCATATATGCAGTAGAAGGGTGTCGCTTGTATACATTGTCCTGGAAAGTGGAGATGGCTGCTGTCTATAAAATAGATGTAAACACTGATGTCTGTATGTGGCGCATATATAAAGGAGAAGAGTTGCGTGTACATAATACCACAGCGGGAATAAGCGGATGAAGTCTGGAGATCATATTATATAGGCAGACTGATAGCTACGAATATTTGTAAAGGAGAAGTGTTTGTGAGGAACTTGCGTACAGGGCAGGATTGGCGGCTATGTGCAGGTTGTATAAGAAGATTGATGTCTGCATATGGAGCGTGTATGGAAGAGGAGTGCCGGATGTATATATACGCATTCTACACGTATATATATACGTATACGTATATGTATATACATTAAATGTATGTATATATCTATACACGGAGGTATGATGGCTGCGTATAGAGTTTACGAGACAAAATTGACATCTGTATTTAATTTGTCTGTTGAGGAGAAGTGCTCGGCGTACAAGAGAGAAAGCTGATGTCTACGTATAGACTATCGTGTAAATGATATCAGAGTAGTACAGTCGTGGTGTTTGTGTGTAGAGTGTGCAGAAGGCGCAGGAGATTAGCGCAGATATATATATATATATATAGATATAGATATCTATGTATACAGTGCGCTTCCTGTGCTTGAACACCTGCGAATACGCAGATCTGTATATGCACGCTTACGTAGATATGGCTATGTAGAGATGAATTGCCTGTGTTCTCGCCACACACACACCCACACATCTGTGTATATGGATTAGTCTGTATCCTATTCGCGTGCAATGTTGGAGAGCGTTGCGTGTAGCGTGCTGGCTGCACTGGTACACACATATACATCTGCGTGTACAAAAATATATATTATCTAGGTATGTATATGTATAGCATTGTATTCACGAGTACTATCAGATTGAGAATGCTGCAGCTGGAGCCTGCCGGCAGAGGGGCGTGCTGGCTGTACTACATACATGCATATACCTCTCTCGTCATACAGATATATACGTATATCACCTTGTCCACGTGCAGTATCAGACAGAGTGCTGCAAGCCGAGCATGCTGACTGTATTCCTGCTGCCGCCTTCTTGGTGTATGAAGCTGTCTGCATCTCTAGGTAGAGTACAGTAGTCGCCTTTTTTCTGGGGGTAAAGCGGAGCGCTTGCCACGTAGAAGGCAGTTGTCACGGAGATCTCTATTTAGTGTATACCTGCAGTCGTATACATATATTTATTGAGTACGTACACATATGTATACATGTGCATGTATATATATGTGTGTGTGACTGTACGTGGGGCATGCTGGCTGTATCTCTGCTGCCTCTTCCTTGGTCCGTGTCTCTACGTGGAGAACGGTAGCCACCTTCCTTCCCATGTGGTGGAGCGGGGCACCTACCGTTTCGCTACGTAGTAAAGAGGTTGGCTTGGATATCCCTTCCGTGGTACGTACGTACAGCTGTGTGTATATGTGTTATATTCGTTTACATATAGACATGTATATATATATATGTATATATATATGTGTATATGTAACTTCACGTAGAGCACCGTGGCTGCGTCCTTGCTGCCACTTCCTTAGGAGATAGGCCTGTCAGTGTATCTACGCATATTAGGTGTGTCTCCGTAGGAGGTGGTGGAGCATGCGCCTCCAGCCGCGCAATGCGGAAGAGACGTTGTCTCGGAAACCGCTTTCGTAGTAGGTCTATGTTCATATGCATGTATTCTATTTGTGTCCGTATGTATATATAGCTAGAACTCGTGTAAGCCATGAAAGACCCACCAGGTCTGCGCATACGTACTTAATAGTGTGTATATACGTATATGTCTATATGCAGAAAGTGTGGTTGGCTGCAGCTTCTTCTTACGCTGTGCTCACAGTATCTTGAGCTGTGGATATCTTCATTCGTGCAGACGTACAAAAGTAGACGTAGGGACGTGTGCTAGGCAAGAACCTTAAGTAGGTTCGTATATATATATATAATATATATATATATATATATATATGTGTGTGTGTACAAATATGCATATGTATATGTATATGTGGTGGTCGTCTGTTGCCGCGGCGGTGTGCGGCAGCCCCCCATCAACCCCGGTCCTTGTAGACGCTGTATTTAGAGGCGCGGTGCTCGACGCTACTGCGTGTGTAGCTGCTGTATTAGCGACCTGCTGTAATTCAGCTGCTTGGTTGCAGGTGCGGCTCTTTTTTTAGCTGCCGCTGTCATGCAGTTGTTGCTGTATTTCTTCTGCTGCTGTACTGTAGCTGCCTGCTGTATCGCAGCAGCAGCTGCTGCTGCAGCGTTGTGGCTGCTGTGGTTTGCTGTGTATGTGTCGACGCTATGTTTTTGACTGTTGTACCCAAGCTGCTGCTGTATAGTAAGTTGCTGTCTTGTTCTCCTCATCATTGTTCTGGAGAGCCGGTGCTCTCTATCTCTCTGCAACATTGTGGCTGCTCAGTTTGTAGCTGCCGCTGTAGCTGCTGCTATACCGTACCCGTTGTATTTATAGCTGCTGTATCTCAGCTTTTACTGTATTTGTAGCTGCTGCGTTCCAAGTGCTGTATTGTAGCTGCTGTCTTTGTAGCTTCTGTATTGTAATTGCTGGCGTATTGTAGCTGCTGCTTTCGTGTTGTAGCTGCTGCTGTTGCTGTACGTAGCTGCGGCTGCTGCCGCCCTATCGCAGCTGCTGCCGCTGCGGCGTTAGCTGAATGCTCCAGCACTTATACAGCAGTGCTGCTGTGACGGCTGATATCTCTCTACGTATATATATATATATATATATATATATGTACGTGTTCTTTATGGATCACAGTACATATACGATGGTATACGCTTACATATGTGCCATATTATGGCCGTGGAATTCCTGATGTGCAGGCGGTTGTCAAAGCTGGCTTCGGTACAGCTGCCTTTTTTTCTTTCCTTTCTTTTCGTTTCATGTGTCAGACTCCCCCCATCTACCGTTTCCGTAGCGGAGATTGCGACGTCCTGGGCGTCTCCTTTGCACATGTCTGAGGTAGTACGTTACGTATACACATGTGCATATTCATATATAATGTATGTATATGTCTGTATGTGTATATCACGTAGATGTATATATCCGTGTGTGTATATATGTCTGTGTGTATGTGTGTGTGTATGTGCCTACCTATGTCTGTATGTATGTATGTATGTGTGTATATATGTGTGTGTTTGTTTATGTATGTATGTACGTATGTATGTCATATGCTCTGTTCTGTCGGTCTGCTGGTGTTGCCTGACATGCTGCAGAACCGGGTGCAACAACAGAGGCTGGTGCATCAGGAGCAGCAGAGCGGCTGTTGACAGGAACAGGGTCGGGTGTAGGTGCATCAGGAACCGCACCACCAGGTGGTGGTGGAATTACTACACAAGCATCACAGACAGGTGCACTCAGTACTCCGCCTCCAGGAGGGGGAAAATGCGTCCCCCCAAGTAGCTGTTGCTGTGACTGCTCCACCGCCTCTGAAGGCTCCACCACCGCGCCTACCACCACCTAAATCTGGCCCTTCGATGGGTGGCGCTGGCGCTGTTGGTACTCCTCCTGCAGGTGGTGCTGGTACTGGCACAACACCTCCTGGCGGTGCTGCTACGCCTATTCAACCTCCCCCCGATCAGCCCCCGCTCGCTGAAGCGCCTGTGGATAATACTGTCCCTGCTGCAGCAGAATGAAAAAGCAGCTATCTATACTATTTGCAGCAGGAGAGAGAAAATGAAAAGAAGGCGGGAAAAATTCACGTCTTTCCTTTATCTCTTGCTGCTGCTGCTGTTGCTGGTGTTCTTGCTGTTGTGGTCGCTCCTCTCGACATTACGCGCCTCTCTGTCGCCTATTCATACACCGTCACAGCCGCTGCCATGCGCTACAGCTCTGCTACGCACTCAGTGATTCAGAAGGGGGGAGTAAGGCGTTTTTGATAGGCTTTTCAACTGCTGCTGCGACGTCGTAAAGGATTGACGGAGTAGCTAACTACTGCTATACCGCTCTTTGCCACAGCCCGGATTTCTTCTGTTATTGCTGCTGCTGCTGCTTCTTCTGCTGCTGTTGGTGTTTCTCGGTGCGCGGTTGCTGGAAGTCGTGCTGCTCGAGTGCTAGTCATGCTGCGGGAGATGTGTCATAGATGCTTCTGTTATTCCGGGTGCTGGAGATGTAGGTCTTGGAAGGGTTGCTGCTGCTGCTGCTGTCCAGCGGGTCTAATATTGCGGTGCTGTTGCTACTGCGAGTACTGGTGCCGCCGCGGTGAGAGGAAGATACGGGGCGTCGAGAAGCGTGCCGACCTTGCTGCTGCATGCTATAGACATGCGGGGGGAGATAATTGAGAGAGAAAAGGAAGGAGGCAGGTGATGCTCTGCCGTTGCCACTGTGTGGCAGCAGCACCAGTAGCATGAAGATATATATATATATGTATATATGTTGATGTAGGATATCTGCAGCTGCTGCAGGAGATGAAGGCGTCTGTCTGTTATCAGACCACTGCTTACACGCTGCAGACAAGGCGCCTTTGAATAGGTAATGGACGGACTCCTTGTCACCTTGCTTACGCCATGTAGGTACGCAGCAGATCGGTGTATGCGCGCCGAAGCACAGGTAGTGAGCGCGTCTGCTATGGGAACAAGTCTGGTAATTGATAGCAGAGCAGCACAGCTACAGATAGAAAAAAAACACATCTTGGCATCTCCGGTGGTTGACAGCAGAGTAGCGCAGCTACAGAAAGAGAAAGATAAATCTCTTCATTTCCGCGCTGGACGTACGCTACGTATTAGTGTACGTATACTGCAGGCCGGTGTACGTACACTGCACAATGGTATATGTACACTACAGGTCGGCGTACGCACACTACATATCGGTGTACGTTTACTGCTGAAGCGAATGCGATGGGCGCGTGGATTATCATAGAAATTTGGGAGGACGGCGGCAGAGTAGCGCAGGTGCGAAGAGAAAGCGTAGAGTTGCGGTGTTTCTGCATCAACGGAGAAACTGAAGGCGGGAGAAGCAGAAACATTAGCAGAGCAACAGCACTATCCTATATGTTCCACTGGACAGCTGTCACATACTAAGGTCGCATGTAGAAACTGAGAAGAAAGCAGGTACACATATTTACACGCATTTGCTCTTTTTCACCCTCTTTTCGACACTTGCCGAAAGGAAGTCTCTACTGGTACATCAGGCGCAGGAAGCCTGCGCAAAACAAAAGGCCTACGTATCCTGCAGTACATATATATATATACAGTATGCTTTTGTAGAAGATATGTGCTATATATATGTATGTATCTATGATTACATGTATACGTATATATGTATTTTCCAGTTATATATATGCACATATATATGTGTGAAGCACATATATGTTGTATATATAGCGTCTAGGCTTGTGTGTACGGGTGTGCGGGGGGAGCTGCAAGACAGCTGGCGCTGGCGGAGGTGGTGCATAGCCAGGCAGCAGCAGCTGCGGCTGCAGGATCACTTAATTTGTTCAGGTGGACTGGAGTTTTAGAGAGAGATCGTCCAGCGGCAAGTCCGAGTCTTTTCCGGTGTATATACACCGCGGTGAGTACAGAGGGACGTAGGTTCTACTGTACGCGCAGGTAGCATTTTTTTATCTCGAGGGAAAACAAAGGGGGTGACAAGCCTTTTATGATTCTTGTTCTTCAGGGAAAAGGGGAAGGGTGGACTGATCAACTTTCTGATTTCAGGCGTATGTACACCCGCGTTCTGCTGGTGATGAATGAACTCTACTTTTTTCTTTACGGATGCGTACGAGAGAGAGAGCGGGAGAGCTTAGGAAGCAGAAGCTGCGGCCTGCTGAAGGTTACGTATATACATACATATTTACGTATGCGTGTGTGTATACAGCTATAGGTGTATCTACCTATATACCTTTACATATTCATGTTACAGATACATACATATATATATATATATATATTATATATGGATATATGTGTATATGTATATATATATATATATATATGTATCTGCATGACGGAGTCTCAGAAGGAAGTTACGATTTATTCTTATACCGTCCGCCTCACACGCCGCACGTAAGTATGTGTGCACATGCGTATAGGGCGGGTAAGACCTGGTGTACGCAGCTGTGCATGTGTGAAGAAGACACGTGTATGTCTGTATACTCTCTTTCGATAGTGAGTAGATAAATATATCTGCACATGCATTCTTTTTCAGTCCGTGCCTTGTTAGCTCCCTGCTATACCTCCATGTAGACGTACTTGGATAATTGCAGCTCACCAAGCTGCACACGAAGGGGCAGGGCCAAAAGGGAGGGAGAGAGGGCAGGCAGACCGCGGGCAGCTCTGGAAGCTGAAAATAAATATATTTTTCTGTCTGTGCCTTTTTTCATATTCATGTAAAGCCCACGGATTGTAACGTTACAAGGCGATAACTGTCAGAGGAAACGCTAAAGACAAAGGTTTCAACCAGGCTGGTTTTTTGATTATATCTGTGTATGCATGCGCAGACATACCCGGACGTAGAGGTACGCGCACTGCAGGCGCGTACTACTCCTTCATATAGGTGTGTGTACAGAGAAGAGAGGAATTGAAGCAGGCTCAACGCCTCCTATTCAGCCGTGCAACAGGCTATATAGTTACATATGCATGCATACTCGTGTCTGTTCATGATGCGCTTGGATGCATATATGTGTATTTGAAGTTTACAACGTTCGCGACATTGCTAGGAGCCCGCTGAAGCAGGCGTGGTCGTCTTACATGTGCATCTTGTCATAATCAATATATATGGATATATATTATATATATATATATGTATATATATGTCGTATATCTTGTAGTAGCCATCTTTGTGCATGATGTGCAACGTAGACACATATGTAGCTCCATGATATTGGTAACGCCGCTAAGAGCTAAAGAAGACAACTGAGGCAGGCGTAACGCCTCCTATACGCGCATGTAGCCGTGTATACACTCACTTATACGATATATATATATATATATATATATATGTGCGCGTATATACATGTTTACATATACAATATACCCGGTAGTCCTTCGTTGTGGATGGTGTGCTCGTAGACGAATATGTGTATTTGCTGTGCACACGGCAAGCAGGGACTAGGAGTAGCCGCAGCATGACGCCGCCGCGCGGGCAGACTCTCCAACGTGGCACGTGTGTTGCAGATGTGCATACGTACGCAACAAACGGCGTGTGCAACTATAAAAGAGGAGAGTTAGGCGTATCCAAGTGGAGCATATATATGCTTTCTGTGCATATACATAGCTGCGTGTATATACAACTACATATTTCTGTTTACATGCTTTACTTGTAAGGACCAGGTAGAAAGGGCTCCGTGATTCTACCTGTCTAACGAAAGAAAATTTTTGCATGGCGGAGGCGACTGGGCAGGTGGATATGTACCAAATCATACGTAAGTATACACATACATACATTTTATATAAATATATGTTATATACGTGCTCTAATAGCGGAGACAAGGTGGAAGGGGCCTCGTGATATCATTTGTCAAAAGAGAGAAAATTTTTGCACGGCGTAGATGGCTAGAGGGTGGGTATGCACAACGGCACAGGCAACCAAAGGGGCCGTAATGGAGGCTACGTGTGCTTCATAGAGGTATACGTATATATCAGTATATATCTGGGCATATGTGTGTAACTGCTGATTTGCTCCAGGAGCGGAGGCAAGGTAGAAGGAGCCTCGCAAGCTGCGTGTCGAGCCTGAACCGACTTCTTCACAGCGCAAGCAACTGTCGCGCGGCTCTCTGCAGTGTTCTGTGTGGACCCGGAGGATCTCAAGGGAGCGTAGATAAACTGAAAAGAGGCATATATACATATATGTGTATGTACATATATATATATATATATATATATATAATTTATGTATCGTGTTGACGTGCTCCAGGGGGAAAGGAAGGCAGGGAGAAGCTTGCCATGTTATCCGTGAGTTGACAAGTTGAATTTTTCGCACGGCGCAAGCAGCTGGTGGGAGGTTGGGAGCCGTACCGGAGCCTACATGACTTCACGTATGCACATATATATATATGTAGGTGCGTATGTATACGTATAAATATATATATATATAGAGAGAGAGAGAGATACGCGTATAGACATACCCTGCTTATGGGGATAAGGTAGATGAAGCTCTGTGAAGCTTTGCGTCGAGTGAGAGATTCTTTGCAGCTGGCGGGTGGTTATGTACAACTTCATACGTGAACTGGGGGGTCGTTCCCTGAATCAGCCACGGCACATACGTGGACGAAAGTGAATTTCCTCTGTATCGGACGTCGAGGGTGATAGGGGCGATAGGGGCGGGCAGCAGCAGCATTTGAGGTGCGGGGGTGGCGCGGCACGCAAATTGAGGAGGTAAATATGGCGCGGTGGTGGGTTCCTTAAAAAGAATAAAAACAAAATGTAAAGTACATGATTTAGTGATAATAGCACGGAGATGGAAAGTAGCAATAATAAATGTATGTATGTGATACAGTGGTGACAGTAGAGAGATAGAGAGGAAGAGAGCCAGATCTGGGAGATAAAGGAGGAGCTTCCGCCAACTCTGCGTAAAATACGTCTCTGGTGTACGTACACCCCCGTCGCACTGCAGCGCAGGGGTGCATTTCGTTTCGTAGAGATGTCGCTGGTCTCGAGAATATTTTTCCTTCTGCGGATAGCTGTAGACGTACATAGACTAATTTGGTTAGTATAATAGTGTGATGACGCAGAGAGATAGAGAGAGGAGAGGCAGTTTTGAGCAACAAAGGAGGAGTTACTACATGTCTACGTAGAGGAGGACGTCTCGGGCGTATGTACGGCCCACTGCCACGCAGCACAGGGGTGCATCTGATTCTTTCCGTAGAGATGCTGCTGGTCGTGAGGGTATTTCTCTCATGCAGTCAATTTGAGGGTAGGTATTATATATTATCTGTATGATAATGATGTGAAGACAGCAAAGATAGAAAAAAGAAAGAGTGGCGGCTGTGGGCGGGAGGATGGCGCGGCGATAAAGGAGGAGCTTTTCGACTCTCTGCGGCGTACGTACTCCTCATTGCGGTGGGACACAGGGGGAGCATGTCGTCCTATATATGGTTTCGATGGCCGTCAAGGCATGTTCTTGCATTTAGTTGCACGCATGAATATACAATTTAGTATTACGGTGATAGCAGTGATGACAGCAGAGAAGTAAAGAAAAAAAAGAAAGGCAGCTGTGGGCGGATGATGCTGTGGAAATGGGAGCTCTTCACGTCCACGTCTGCGGTGCACGTACACCCCCGTTGGAATGCAGCACAGGGGTCCATGTCCTCTGGACTTGGATGGTCGTCAAGGCATGTTCTGCATGCGGTCAGGAGGCATGAAAATAAAATGTCACTATGGCAATACCGGGGCGCGATGACTGCATGGAAGCAGGAGGAGGGAAGAGGGGCAGCAGAGGGGTAGAGGGCGAGAAGAGGAGCAGCAGAGAGTTAGAGGGAGGTAGGAAGGGAGGGCGTAGGCGATAGAGCAGGAGCCTCGTCAAGTGACGTAGCAGACGTCTGCCGTGTACGTACCACACCACAACAGTGCAGCAGAGGGGTGCATGATTTTCTTTCTGTAGGACACGTCGCTGGTCTTGAGGCAATTTTTTTCTTTGCGGCCAGCTGCAGGCATGAATATAAAAATTGTTCACGATAATGATATGTTGGACAACACGGAGATAGAGGGAGGAAAGAGAGTTAGCTGAGCGATAAAGAAGGGCTTTAACTTTGCGTGGAAGACGTCTCTGGTATACGTACACCCCACTGCAATGCAGCACAGGGGTGCATGTGTCTCTGTAGAGATGTCGCTGGTCGTCGGTGTATCTTCTTCCACGCAGCCAGCTGTTAACGTAAATGTAGATTGTCAGGTCAAGGCTAATAGTGATGTGACGACAGCGTAGATAAAGAGAGGAAAGAGATGGAGCTGTGGGCAGGGTGATGGAGTCGCGATAAAGGAGAAGCTTTGTTAAGTCTGTATAGAAAGTATGTCTGTAGGAGAGTATACATATATATATATATATATATATATATATATATATCTACGTGTACGTAGATTCCATTGCAATGCAGCACAGTGGTGCATGCGTTTGATTCTGTTAACATGTCGATGGTCCCTAGGGTGTCTTCTTGCATGCATTGAGTTGTTTGTGTACGCACACAAGTGCTGTGGGAGGTTAAACCTCCTCCCGACACTGACTTAGGGAGTTGCAAGGGGGGCGGGAGTGCAAGCGTATTGGGCCAGATCTTGTAGTTACCATCCGCTTGTGCTGTGACCATCTATATACATATATACATCTATATATATATATATATACGTGTTTATATCTGTGCGTATATCTATATATATGTATACGTGTCTATTTATATATATATATATATATATGTATACATGTATGTATGTATATATACATATATACATGTATGTATACGTGCATAAGAGTGGGCAGTGTGTGTGGACCGGCGGTGTGCAGCATGCACAGTAATTTTTTTTCATGTGTCTGCGTGAGACGAACACGCCTGTAAAGAGGCGCGCTAGTGATACGCCATGGGGGGAAGACGGTCATATGTCTGGCACGCCTTGGCGTTCTGGAGCCTGCCTTGTTCTCCATGCGGAGAGAGAATTTTTCCAGATGATTTCTGTGTCCAACGCTAAAAATAACGTATGTGGGTAGTGTTTTCCAACTTGTGCCAGTAGCAGCATGTACATACAAACACCCCATATACATATGTACGCATGATTATAATGCAGATATACACAAACAATGTATATATATGTATATATATGTATATGCAATATATATATATATATATAGACTCGTGTATGTGCACGTGGATATTCTTACATCATAGAAGGGAGACGGGTCAGGGCTTTTCCCCTAGGTACATACGAAAGGTATACGCGCAACCTGCTGAAAACTCGTGTACCTAGACACTGTTTTTTCCTACGATAGAAGAGAAGCAGATCAGGGACGTCTTCGCAAGTAGAAAGCGTATGCGTAAACACCCGCGTATATACATGTATATATGTATATATATGTACACACATATATCCATATATGTACGTATTTATACACATATGTATAGACACACATATCTACATACAGTTATTTGTGTAGTCTTCCTCGCACGCAGCGGAATTTGCTACATTGAAGGGGTGTCACGTTCTCGGTATGCCACTACGTATGTGTAGGTTCCTAGCCGTCTCAGCACCATGATATGGCGAGGAGGACTATCTCCAAATATTGCTGCAATCATACCGAGATGCACGGAACACGAAAGACTACCGCATACACTGACGGAAGCAGCTGTTCACATCGTCTCACACGCAGGCGATGAAATCTACGACAAGAGCTGCGCCCCTTCACTGGTTTGCCATCAGGGATGCAAGGCCCTACAGCCACCTCGGTACGCCAACGTATGTAAGGCCCTACGAAGCCGGACAATGTATGTAAGAAGGGTGTACCCGTCACAGTACGACAATGCATGTAAGCCGGACTTACTTTGTAAGTAAGGCTTACATGCATTGTGTACATAAGGAGGGTCTTACGCTTCTCAGTACGATAGTTTATGTAGGGGCCTAGCTTCAATGCAAGGTCCTCACCGTCACAGTACGACAATGCATTTAAGCCGGACTTACAAAGTAAGCCGGTGTATATAGGGAGGGTCTTACGCTTCTCAGTACGATAGTTTATGTAGGGGCCTGGCTTTCAATGCAAGGTCCTCACCCGTACCAGCGAGAAAATGTGTGTATATACCCTTCCCAGCACGCCAATGTATATAGGGTTTTACTTTCTCAGTATGTAACCCGATGCCCTTCCCAGTACGACGCTGTCCGTACGACAGTGGACGCACACACCCTTCTCATCACGCCTACGTATTGAAAGATTATACTCTGTTCAATAGGAGAATGTATATACCGTCCTGCGCTTCTCAGGTAAGCAAGGTCCGGTCTACTCTTCTTAGTACGACAATGTATGTACCGTCCCACCCCTCTCAGTATGAAGAGGTAAGCGGGGACCTCCGCTGCTCTGTACGTCAATGTACGTAAGGCCCTACGAAGTACGAAATGTGTGTAAGGTCATACCCTCCTCAGTACGGTAGGGAATGTAAGCTGCCCTACAAGTAGGCCGGTGTATGTAAGGTGGCCTCACCCTTTTCACCACGACAATACAAGCTGGATCTACAGAGTACGCCAGTGTATATTTGAATGTCTTCACCCTTCTCAGTACAACAATGTAAGCTGGTCCAGCAATGCACGCCCAGTGTATATAAGAAGGTCTTACCCAACACAGTGCGCCAGTGTATGTAAGGCCTAGTCCCTCTTCATACGACAACGCATGTGGGGTCTCTCTGCTCAGTACGTCAATATATGTACGGCCCACCCTCTTCAGTAAGACAAACGCACACAAGGGGCTACCATTCTCGATTAGACAGTGCATTTAGGTCTTCGCCTCGTCAGTGCGACAATGTAAATAAGGCCCTAGCCCTTCAGTACGACAATGTATGTATGGCCAACCCTTCTCAGTGCAATAACGTATATAAAACCCTACCTCTCTCGGTACGCCAGCGTATACAAGACGCCGGCCTTCTCGGTACAACAGTGTATGTAAGGGCCTACCCTTCTTTGTACAACAACGCAAGAAAGGCTCTACTTCTCATTGTACGACAACGTATATGAGGCCCTACCTTTTCAGGACGACAGTACATGTGAGGCCCTACTTTCCCGGTACGACAATGTATTAAGGGCCTAGCGTTTAGACGGAAACGGTATATGTAAGCTCTAATATGCTCAATACGACAATCTGTACAGTGTCTAGCCTTCTCAGTATGACAATGTATGTAAGGTCTTCCCTTCGCACTACGGTAACGCATGTCAGATCCAACTCCTCCTAGTACGACAGTGCGTGTAAGGTCTGCCCCTCTCAGCACAACAGCGTAAGTGTGCGTTGCTCACTACGACAAAATAAGATCCTACTTCTTTCAGTGCAACAACGTATGTAAGGTCTACCCTTCTCTGCACGGCAGCGTATGTAAGTCCTACCTTCGCGATACGGCATTGCGTGTGAGGCCCTGCCATGTCAGGACGACGATGTATGTAAGGTGGCTCTACAAAGTAAGACATGTATGCAGGAAGGCTCTACTGTTTTCCGTACGAGAATGCATATAAGGTCCTACGCTTCTCAGTACCGCGGGGCGGCGAGGAGGCTTCCTTGCACACTAATATAGATTCACAGATAGCGAACGGAACAACCACACACAGGCACATGCTGCTATACAAGGACCTTTGTATGCGTAAGGCGACGTGTATAGCGCGGGCCTCCATATACATGCATCTGCGTACATGTATGCATACACACGTAGAATTGTACGCAGGTATGCAAAAGCGTGAGGCAAGGAGGTAGAAACTGCGTATAGATTGCGAAGGCAGGGCAGCAAACGCGCACAATAGTCGTCCACCCACGAGATATACATATATAAGAATATATATACATATGTAGATATACAAATATATATATATATATATATATATATATATATATAGCTGAAGTCGACTTGTGGTACTCGGCGTTTCAAAGATGATAGCCGCGAATATGTAGCGCTGTAGTGGGACGATGATATATTTCCGCAGGGGTGAGCACCTTCGTGCTTTGTGCCCCGCACACGTCTACTTCATACGAGGATCTCGTGTGTGTAGCCCGGTTATGGAAGCCGGCAGACTTCAGAGGAAACCTCCACGCTCGTATACAGCTGTGGACAACTGATAATACATTTCTGCAGGGATGGGCACCATGATGCCATGTACCGAGCACAGGTGTACGTAGCTTCACGCTTTGTAGTCGGCGTTACAGGAACAATCCTTCCAGGCGTGTAGAGCTATAGTCGGGTTATGGTAGTCAGCCTCTCAGAGGAAATCTCACGAGTATACAGAGATGTGATCGATTCACAACGAAGGATCATTTATTACTACTACTACTACCACTACCCTATTACTACTACTACTACCCCTACTACGACTACTACTAGTGCTACTACTACTACGTTTCTGCAAGGACGGGCGCGCCGTGAGTCTGTGTTCCACGCATGCATGTACAAGCTTCTGCATCGCCCTTCTTCCTCGCTGCTTCCTCTGCTGGGCACTGCGCCAACTCGTAGCAGACGCACGCTACTACAAGCCACGT
>CATKSN020000335.1:0-27526 GCA_949782905.1 Rangifer tarandus platyrhynchus
GGGATCTGCTTGCCTGGGCCATCCTGGTACTTCCCTTCATGGGCCTGGCATCACCTCACCTACAGGCATCCCCACCTAGGGTCAGGTGTTGGCCTGTGACCCACCCAACTTGCCTTCCTGCCCAACTCCTGGATGCCCCCCCCTCAGCCTAGATTCATTAGGCAGATTGAGAGTTATCTTAGTATTCTCTGGAATTAGTATCCCTTCACCATGTTGCCAATTGAATGGCTATTTCATAAAATGTTGCCTGCCGGCTGCTCTACAAAGGGTTTGTAAATTTACTATTAGAAATTTTACACAATGTGTGTAGGGTTTTTTCTTTTTTTTTTAAGCACAATACAATTCTGCCATTCAGTTACCTTTTTGATTCTGTCCATTCATATTCTGGTAATGAGTGTTACATAGTGAAAAGTCAAGGGACTGTATTCTAATACAAAATGGACCAGGAGCTTATTGTGTGCTTCCAGATTTTTGTTCCCACGACTTCTGATGTTCTCCAGAACTATGCTGGGCCAATCCTTGTACCCTCACTCTTAGCAGGAACAGAAGATATCCCCAGCACCCGCACAATATCCAGGCATGTATCTCTCATCCTCATGAAGGGGCCAGAAGGATCACTTCACCTGGGAAGATGTCAGATTACCTACCATCTTTCTTACCTAACAAGGGGAAAACTTAAATTCTGGTCTGGAGACCCTTCACCCTGCCACCCCACTCCTTGTCGTCAATGCCCCAGATTACTGAGCCCAGAGTCCCACGCTGTACCTGATGTGATGCACACACAGAGCCACATCTTCATCAATCATGCTTGGAGTCATCACAAATAATAACATCTACAAGTGGGATCTTTTCCATCATACACATTTTATTGGAAAACAAAATTTTACAAATTCAAAATATTTTACACAATCTTCTGTTCCCCTCTGATGAAGTGGAACAGTACATATTCCACTTGCCAAGACTGGTGAGATCATCAGAACAACTGAAACCATCTGTAAACAAGGCCTCTGGTTATATTCCCTACTGCAAATGACCACAGAGAACTCGCTATAACGGTATAGGTTTTGGTAAAATATAAGCGAGCTGGAGGGTGAGCAATGGC
The DNA here is from genome assembly GCA_949782905.1 of Rangifer tarandus platyrhynchus. Lineage (NCBI taxonomy): Eukaryota > Metazoa > Chordata > Mammalia > Artiodactyla > Cervidae > Rangifer > Rangifer tarandus. The sequence continues at coordinate 1,103 of CATKSN020000335.1, forward strand.
TCCTATTTATTCCTTTTCCTTGAGTTACCTTTGGCACAAGTTCTACTGAAGGAAGTTCCCTGCAGCCTGAGTTTGGCCAGGGTGCGGCAATCACAATTTGTGGGGGACAGACCCTTGGGGAGAACGTGGTATCTCATGTTGGGATACTGGAGGGCAAATACAAAGTGACATAAGAAACAAAGGTTTAATTATCCCCATTGAAAAGTGAGAACAGGCTTTCACCCCTCCCTTTGCTTTAGAAGGTTTACTTTGGAAAACTTGTCAGTTCTTTCTCTGCCTCTTTGCAATATGTGGAAATCATCTTAAAAAGCTCAAAAAGCCTCTTGCCAATTTGACAATCCAGGAATGCTCCTTTAAGGACCTGGAAGCAAAAATCCTTGCAAAGGGGGAGAACTAGGTAAAGAGAGAACAACTTAAGCAGTTGAAACCAGAAACTGCTAGACCTTCTGGACAATCAGAAAAAGAAATGACCATCAAAGCAGTGCACCAGAGTCAATAAAGCTGCAGGAGAAGATCATGAAAAGGTGAGGGCAGGCAGCATCTCAGGAGGATTACAACTTCCTCAGAAGCAAGAGGTGTTCCTTCTTAGAACTCCCTCAGCTTATGTTATTGTGCAACAGCATAAAACATTATAAACTACATTAAACAGTGCACAGAAAGAGCAGCAGTAGCAAGGGGAAGGGTTTCTTATCTCTCCTTGCTATTCTTTGAAACTCTTCATTCAAATTCCTTTTCTACTTTGCCTTTAGCTTCTCTTCTTTTCTAGGCTATTTGTAAGGCCTCCTCAGAGAACAATTTTGGCTTTTTGCAATTCTTTTACTTGGAGATGCTCTTGGTCACTGCCTCCTGTACAGTCTCACACACCTCATTACTTATCAAGGCATTATTCTCCAAAATATACAAACAGCTCATGTAGGCCAGTATAAAAACAAAACAAAACAAGACTCAATAAAAAAACAGGCAGATCTAAATAGACATTTTTCCAAAGAAGACATGCAGGTGGCCAAAACCACATGAAAAGATGCTCAACATCACTAATTATTAGAGAAATTCACATCAAAACTACACTGAGGTATTACTTCATATCTCTCAGAAGATTCATCATCCAAAATTCTATGAACAATAATTTCTGTAGACTGTGTGGAGAAAAGGGAACACTCTTGCACTGTCGATGGGCATGTAAACTGGTAGAACCACTATGGTGAACAGCAGGGCAGATCCTTTAAAACTAAAAAAAGAATTACCATATGACCCAGCACCTCACTGGTGGGCATATTCCTGGAGAAAACTTTAATTCCAAAAGATGAATGCACTCCAATCTTCATTGTAGCACTCTTTACCATAGCCAAGATATTCAACATTTTTAATCATAGAAACTATGGGGAAAAAAAAATCTTGAAGCAAACAATCTCTAAACAGGGGGTAAAATTACTAGGTATTTGTAAAAGTAAATGCTTAACATTAATCAAACAAAGCAAGAATCAAATATCAAAACCAAGTTCTATGTTAGCATTCAAATCGTAGAAACGATGATTTTATACTAAAGGAGGAAGCATACCCTTAACTCCCCATCCCAGAACTTGGAATTCTGAGCCAATGGTAAAGTGAGGTCATGGGTAATTTTTTTCTTTCTTTGTATTTTTTCTGGCAACTTTATGTTTTCTGTTATGAGCATGTATCAATTTTTAATAAATGTATACAGTATCTTTTCCAACATGTGTAGAATACATCTGGATTTTATAAATTACATTGATAAGTATTCTTCTGTTTCTCCATGAAAGGACAGCAAAAGTACAGTAAATATTTATTCATACACACATGTACATATGAGAGAATACATCTGGATTTTACAAATTGCATTGATAATCATTCTTCTGTTTCTCCACGAGAGCGCAGCAGAAGAAGAATAAATATTTATTCTAACCCACATATGCTCTGCAGAGTCCCTTGGACTGCAAGGAGCTCAAACCAGTCAATGCTAAAGGAAGTCGGTCCTGAATATTCATTGGAAGGACTGATGCTGAAGCTGAAACTTCAATTCTTTGGCCACCTGATGTGAAGAACTGACTCATTGGAAAAGACTCTGATGCTGGGAAATACTGAAGGCAGGAGGAGAAGGGGACAACAGAGGGTGAGATGGTCGGGTGGCATCACCCATTTGATGGACCTGAGTTTGAGAAAGCTCCAGGAGTTGGTGATGGATAGGGAAGTCTGGCATGCTACAGTCCATGGGGTCGCAAAGAGTTAGACATGACTGAGTGACTGACATATATATATATATATATATATATATATATATATACATATATATATATATATATATACAGCCTCAAAATGGACGTACTATACCAAGAGTGGTATACTAAACACATTTTAATAATATATTCATAAAAATAACCACAGATGAATACCTCTATGTCTGGTTAAAAGCATCCAAGAATCTGTACAGCTACAACAATAAGGCCATTTGAGGCAACATGCATGGACCGAGATGATCATACTAAGTGAAGTGAGTAACACAGAGAAAGACAAACACCAAATATCACTTAAATGTGAAATCGAAGATATGACACAAATGAACATATGCATGAAACAGAGACACACTCATGGACATAGAGAACAGACCTGTGGCTTCCAAGGCAGACAGCATTGGGGGAGGGATGGAGTAAGAGATTGGGGTTAAGAGATACAAACTACAGTATATGGAATGGATGGACAAGTTCCTACTGTAAAGCACAGAGAACTATATTCAGTATCCTATGATAAATCATAATGGAAAAGAATATATATGGGACATCCCTGGCAGTTCAGTGTTTAAGACTCCACATTTCCATTTGCAGGGATGCACGTTCAATCACTGGTCAGGGAACTAATTCCACAGGCCACACATTAAATAAAAGACTGTACACACATATACAATGTATATATACAAATGTATATGTATATCTGAATCACTTTGCCATAAAGCAGAAATTAACACAACATTTGTAAATCAACTATACTTCAATTAAAAAGTAACATGACTGGGAAAAAAAGATTGGTATATTTCATTGTATGTAAAGTTAATATCCAAAGAAAATTGCTGTAAACAAACATGGCTCACTACTTAATGGCAGGCTTGCTGAAATACTTAAGGAGACATATACTGATGTTTGCAATTTACCACAAAATGCAACAAGGAAAAAGATCGACTATTGATTGGAAATAGGGATGGACAAACGGATAGATAGGTGACAAAGGAAGTATTGTAAAATGGTTACAAAACTAGAACCCTATATATGCTGTCTACAAGAGACCCACCTCAAACCAAGGGACACACACAGAGTGAAAGTGAAGGGCTGGAAAAGGATATTCCATGGAAATGGAAACCAAAAGAAAGCAGGAGAAGCAATAGTCATACCAGATTAAATAGACTTTGAAATAAAGGCCGTGAAAAGAGACAGAGAAGGACACTACATAATGATCAATGGATCAATCCAAGAAGAAGATATAACAATTATAATAATATATGCACCCAACATAGGAGCACTTCAATACATAAGGCAAATGCTAACAAGTAGGGAAGGAGAAATTAACAGTAAAACAAAAATAGTGGGAGACCTTAATAGCCCAGTCACACTTAAGGATAGATCAACCAAACAGAAAATTTTAAAGGAAACAATTAAGTGATACAAACATTAAGTGATACAATTGACTAGTTCAGTTCAGTCGCTCAGTCATGTTCCACTCTTTGCGACCCCATGGACTGCAGTGTGCTGGGCCTCCCTGTCAATCACCAACTCCCAGAGTTTACTCAAACTCATGTCCATTGAGTTGGTAATGCCATCTAACCACCTCATCCTCTGTCGTCCCATTCTCTTTCCTCCTTCAAACTTTTCCAGCATCAGGGTCTTTTCAAATGAGGCAGCACTTCGCATCAGGTGGACAAAGTATTGGAGTCTCAGCTTCTGCATCAGTCCTTCCAATGAACATTCAGGACTGATTTCCTTTAGGAGGGACTGGTTGGATCTCCTTGCTGTCCACGGAACTCTCAACAGTCTTCTCCAACACCACAGTTCCAAAGCATCAATTCTTTGGCGCTCAGCTTTCTTTAGAGTCCAACTCTCACATCCATACCTGACTACTGGAAAACACATAGCTTTGACTACATGGACCTTTGCTGGCAAAGTATGTCTCCGCTTTTTAATATGCTGTCTAAATTGGTCATAACATTTCTTCCAAGGTGTAAGTGCCTTTTCATTTCATGGCTGCAGTCACCATCTGCAGTGATTTTGGAGCCCTCCAAAATAAAGGCTGACACTATTTCAACTGCTTCCCCATCTATTTGCAATGAAGTAATGGGACCAAATGCCATGATCTTAGTTTTCTTAGACTCCTAGCTTAGCTCTCCTTAATTAGCTCTCCTTAATATAGTTCAAATCTCCTTAGTGTGGCTCTCCTTAGCCAAGCTCTCCTTAATTAATTGTCCTTATCTTAGCTCAGTACTCCTTATTTCAGCTCTCCTCAACTCAGCTCTTCATAGCTCTCCTCAATTAACTCTCCTTAGCGTAGCTCTCTTTAGCTCAGCTTGCCATAGCTCAGGCCTCTTTAGGGTAGCTCAGCTGTGCTTAGCTCAGCCCCCCTTTTCTAAGCTCTCCTTAGCCAAGCTCAGAATGCCTTAGCTCTCCTTAGCTTACATCTCCTTAGCTTAGTTCTCTTTATCTTAGCTCTTATTAGCTATCCTAGAGAGCTATGTAGAGCTAAGGAGAGCTGAGCTGAGGAGGGCTAAGCTAAGGAGAGCTGAGTTATGGAGGGCTACGAGGCCTGAGCTTAGGGGAGCTGAGCTAAGGTGAGCCACTTAAGGAGAAGAGGCTTATTTAAGGAGTAATTAAGTAAGTAAGTACTTACTTAAGGAGAAGTAATTAAGGAGAGCTAAGGAGGGCTGAGCTAAGGAGAGCCATGGACAGCTTAGCTAAGGAAAGCTAAGCTAATGAAAGGAGAGCTGAGTTAAGCAGAGCCACTCTCAGGATCAGAGCCATGCTCAGGAGAGATAGGGGGCTGAGATTAGGGGAGCTGATTAAGCTTAGGGGAGCTAAGCTATGGAGAGCTAAGCTAAGGAGTGGTAATTAAGGAGAGAGAAGCTAAGGAGAGCTACGCTATGGAGAGCTAGGAGGGCTGAGCTTAGGGGAACTGAGATAAGGTGAGCTAAGCTAAGGAGAACAGAGCTATAGAGAGCTACAGAGAGCTAAGCTAAGGAGAAGTAATTGAGGAGAGCTATGCTAAGGAGGGCTGAGCTAAGGAGAGCATAGCTAAGGAGAGCTACAGACAGCTAAGCTAAGGAGAACCACACTAATGATAGCTAATCTAAGGAGAGCAGAGCTATCCTAAGCAGGCTGAGCTAAGGAAAGCTATGGAGAGCCACGTTGAGTATGCCTAAGCTATGGAGAGCTAGCTACAGAGAGCTAAGCTAAGGAGAAATAATTAAGGATAGCTATCCAAGAGTGCTGAGCTATGGAGAGCTACTCTAGGGAAAGCTAAGCTAAGGAGAAGTAATTAAGGAGAGCTAAGGAGAGCTCTCAAAGAAATAGAGGAAAACAATAGAATGGGAAAGACTAGAGATCTCTACCATAAAATCAGAGATACCAAGAGAACATTTCATGCAAAGATGGGCACAATAAAGGACAGAAATGGTATGGACCTAACAGAAGCAGAAGATATTAAGAAGAGGTGGCAAGAACACACAGAAGAAATACACACAAAAGATCTTCGTGGCCAGATAATCATGATGGTATGATTCCTCACCTAGAGCCAGGCATGCTGGAATGTGAAGTCAAGCAGGCTTTAGGAAGCATCACTATGAAAGAAGGTAGTAGAGGTGATGGAATTCCAGGTGAACTATTTCAAATCCTAAAAGATGATGCTTTGAAAATGTTGCATTCAATATGCCAGCAAATTTGGAAAACCCAGCAGTGGCCACAGGAGTGGAAAAGGTCAATTTTCACTCCAATCCCAAAGAAAGGCAATGCCAAAGAATGCTCAAATGCTCACAGTTGCACTCATATCACACGGTAGTAAAGTAATGCTCAAATTCTCCAAGCCAGGCTTAAATAGTAAGTGAACTGTAAACATCCAAATGTTCAAGCCAGATTTAGAAAAGGCAGATGAACCAGAGATCAATTGCACACATCTGCTGGATCAACAAAAAAGCAAGCAAGCTCCAGAAAAATATCTAACTCTGGTTTATTGACTATGCCAAACCCTTTGACTGTGTGAATTACAACAAACTGAGGAAAATTCTTCAAGTGATTGGAATACCAGACCACCTGACCTGTCTCTTGAGAAAATCTATATGCAGGTCAGGAAGCAACAGTTACAACTGGACATGGAACAACAGACTGGTTCTAAATAGGGAAAGGAGTATGTCGAGGTTGTATATTGTCACCCTGCTTATTTAACTTATATGCAGAGTACATCATGAGAAACACTGGCCTGGATGAAGCACAAGCTGGAATCAAGATTGCCGGGAGAAATATCAATAACCTCAGATATGCAGATGACACCACTGTTGTGTCAGAAAGCAAAGAAGAACTAAAGAACCGCTTGATGAAAGTGAAAGAGAAGAGGGAAAAAGTTGGCTTAAGACTCAACCTTCAGAAAACTAAGATCATAGCATCTGGTTCCATCACTTCGTGGCAAATAGATGCGGAAACAGTGGAAACAATGACAGACTATTTTTTGAGGCTCCAAAATCACTGCAGATGGTGACTGAAGCCATGAAATTAAAAGATGCTTACTCCTTGGGAGAAATGTTATGACCAACCTAGGCAGCATCTTAAAAAGCAGAGGCTTTACTTTGCCAACAAAGGTCCATCTAGTCAAAGCTATGGTTTTTCCAGTAGTCCTTTATGGATGTTAGAGTTGGGCAACAAAGAAAGCTGAGTGCCAAAGAATTGATGCTTGTGAACTGTGGTGTTGGAGAAGACTCATGAGAATCCCTTGGACTGCAAGAAGATCCAACCAGTCCCTCCTAAAGGACATCAGTTCTGAATATTCCTTGGAACATCTGATGCTGAAGCTGAAACTCCAATACTTTAGCCACCTGATGTGATGAACTGACTCATTTGAAAAGACCCTGATGCTGGGAAAGACTGATGGCGGGAGGAGAATGAGATGACAGAGGATGGGATGGTTGGATGGCATCGCCAACTCAATAGACATGAGTTTGAGTAATCTCTTGGAGTTGGTGATGGACAGGGAGGCCCAGCACGCTGCAGTCCATGGGGTCACAAAGAGTTGGACAATACTGAGTAACTGAACTGACTGACTGAAAGAAAGCTGAGCTAATGATAGCTATCCTAAAGAGGGCTACACTAAGGAAAGCTAGGAGGTCTGAGCTTAGGGGAGGTGAGCTAAGGAGACGCATGGACAGCTGAGCTAAGGAGAGCTAAGCTAAGGAGAGTTAAGGTAAGGGGAGTTGAGCTACGACAGCTACACTAAAGAGAGCTAAGGAGGGCTGAGCTAAAGAGAGTGAGGAGACACCAGGTTTGGTGGCTCCTCTGTCTCGTTCTATTCTAATGTACAACCAAGCATGCCAAATGCTCTTAGACAACAGTAGCCATCCTAAAAGAGGAGGGAGTATAGAAGACCTTGCAGCATGGAGGCTTTTCTCTGTAACCTCAGCCTTCAAACAATTGCTGATGGACATCTGATATTCACAAGCCCACTGAACTCAACATGACCCCTACCCTTCAACATGCCAGGTGAAACACATAAAAAAACAATAATAATAAAAACAAAGAAGCAGAAAACAAAAACAAAAATGGGACACACTCTGGAAGTAAACATCACCAGGTAAATACAGCCCAAAATGCTTTCAAAAGACAAAAACCCCATGAATAGTGCTCAACAGGGTTTCTTATCAGACATAGAAAATCTAAACTGCCAAGAGACATCAACCCTGAGCACTGGAAAAGGCCACCATGGAAAACGGTCCAGACCAGAAATGGTAGGTTAACATTAGTGCCCAAACAAAGGTGAAATGGACTTACACTGCTGGTAAGAAAATTACGGTTAGCAAATGGTGTCACTGGGTGAGAGGCCGAAAGGTGAAGGCTGGAATAGACTTCTTCCCACAAATACCTATGCAATTTATAATCCACACGGACCTCCTGTATCAAGAGACATGTCCTCAACAGATTCTAAAAACATAACTGTGACAATAACTGCAGCTGAATACCTCCAGGTATCTGTGGAAGCAAAGGAGAAACTGTTTACCTGCAATAACTACAAGGGTGTAAATAGTCTTAAATAAGAAATAAAAGTTTCACTTAAAGAAAAAACCTCAAAGGCTAAAGAGACAAAAGCTTTTAGTGGCTTCTTTTTTCTCCTTTTACTCTCATTTACAACCAGGCCTGGATAACACAGAGGCTGCTGTTACCATGGCAACATGAGCAAAGGGCATGAAGAAATGCTGCCGCCTTGTGGACATTTTCTCTAACAGCAACCTTAAAATGCTTGCTGATGGCCACACTATTCACAAGGGTGCTGATCTCCAACCAATACCCACCCATAACAAATTACCAGAGCTCACATTGGGGGAGGAAAGAAAGTAAACACAGGAGAAGCTAACAGGAAGAAAATAAGAGCAGGTAAACACAATTCCATGTTTATTTTAAAAAGCACGTGACAATTTGCACATTGGGTGAATTCTAACAGATACAAACATCAAAGCTGCATGGATACTAGTACCTCTGCCTGAGCATGGAAAAAGGCCATTGTCAAAATCTGGACATGGCATCAATGGTAGAGTGATATTACTACAGTGGACGATTTAGGGTACTGGTGGCATGGGCCTGGTAAGTCCCATATGAGCATGACTAGAGCATGACTAGAAAAGTGCACTCCCATGAGAGAGAAATAAATAAAGAAATAAAGAGGTAGAGACAGTATGATACGTCAGACCCTCTCCTGGAATATTTCAGAAATGGGCAGATTTTGCACACCAGACACCTCAAACCTGGTCCCTCGGCACCATTCAGAACATTGAAGAGATGAAAGCAAAGATAGCGTACCTGGAGAGAGCAATGGATAAACAAACATGCTAGAGGTCTAGAATGATTTTTGAATCAGGATTGAAATATGAACATATGCTGCCTTCAGAGATAGAGATAAATCCAGAGATCACCACACTGAGTGAAGATGGGCTGATTCAAGAAACATAATGGGATGGAACGGACAGGTGGGGTACAAAAATCCAGAGCAATGAGCACCCACACAAAGGTGACATGGACATCCAAACTAGCATGAAACTTATGGGTATCAGAGGACCCTGGTGGATGAAAGGGATACATCTGGAGTTTGGTATTAATTTCTTCCCACAGATACATATAAAATATAGGATCCATGTAAACTTCCCTCAGCAAGAGTGGTAGATGAAACACATTCTAATAACACATAGGTGAAAACAAGCACAGCTGAATATCTAGTATTCTCAGTGCCATGGAACAAGAATCCATACACTTAAAACAAATGCATCCTTGTCAATCAACTTAAATAGAATAGGAATTTTTACTTAAACTAAAATCCAAGTATGAGCAGTTAGCAGGTTTGATGGGATCCTGTGGATTGTTCTATTCTAATGTACAACCAGGCCTGAGTAAACCTGTCAGGTGGTGCAAGCCATCCTAAAAGAGGACAGAATAAAGAAACCTTTCAGTGTGGAGGATTTTCTTTGCAACCGCAGCATGAATACTATCGCTGATGGACATCTGACATTCACAAGGCTGCTGGACTTGACATGACACGTACCCTTGAACATGTCAGGGGCCACACACCCAAAATTAAATAAGTAAACACACACACGCACACACACACACACACACACACACAAAAAACAAAACTGGAACACTCTCAGGAAAAAAACATCAACAGGTAAATACAAATCAAAGCGCTTTCAAAAAGAAAATGCCCATGAATAGTACCTCATAAAGTTTCTCATCAGAGATACAAAATCCAAACTGCCACGAGACATCAACTCTGAGCACTGGAAAAGGCCACCATGGAAAATGCACTAGACCAGAAATGGTAGATTAAGATTAGTCAGGGGTTCCTTTTATAGTAGTGGGGGCATATCAGTGGGAGGAGCCAGTATAAGAATCACTGTCCACGTGACTTTATAGAAAAAAAATAGACAGACATTATGACAGGGCCTCTCCACTCCTATGATACTTCAGAAATACACAAATTTTGAAAACCGCATGCCCCAGACCATGCACTGCAGCAGAATTCCCAATGCCCAGAGATGAAACTAAAGGAAGTACACGGGGACAGACAGATGAATAGATCAAGGATTGGGATATGGATTCATGACAGTATATGACTCAGGCATCGAAAGGAGGAAATAATGACATTGTCAGAGGTACTGATAAGTGTGGTGATAATCAGAGTCAGTGAAGAAGGGCAGATTTCAGACAGGTCATAGGATTTACTTTTCAAATGGAACTGACAATATTGCCAGCAGTGAGTGACCTGAGCAAGGTAAAATGGACACCCAATGCTAGGAACTCCCTGATGCTTAGCAAAGGGGATGGGTGGGAGGAAGGCTTACATTGGAAGGCTGAAATTCACGGATTCCCACAAATGCCTGTCAAATACATAATCCACAGGGATGGAATTAGCAAGAGGGATGAAAACTGCACACTTTCTGAGAGCAGGTCAGACGAAATAACCACTGCTGAATGCCTCTGTGTATTGGTGTAAGGGAGCAAGAATCGACACAGATTCAACAAAGGTGACCTGTGCATCAGCTTCATCAAACAAGAAATACAAACTGCAATAAAGCTGAGAAGGAAGGAGACACAAGCTCCAGGAGTTAGTGACTTCAGGGCATGCTACAGTCCATGGGGTTCCAAACCGTCAGACACAACTGAGCAATTGAATTGAAGTGACTGACATATACATATGAAATCCTAATACAGACTCAGAATGGATGTACTACCCCAAGAGTGGTGTACTACACACGTTTTAGTAATATATACGTGAAAATAATCACAGATGAATGCCTCTATGTATGGTTAAAAGGATACAAGAATATGTACAGCTACAAAAATAAGGTCATTTGAGTCAACATGCATGGATGGAGAGATGATCATACTAAGTGAAGTGAGGTACACAGAGAAAGGCAAATACCAAATATCACTTAAATATGAAATCTAAGACATGACACAAATGAACATATGTATGAAACAGAAGCATGCTCATGGACTAGAGAACAGACTTAAGGCTTCCAAGGCAGAGAGAATTGGGGAAGAAAGGGAGTAAGAGATTGGGCTTGAGAGATATAAACTAGAGTATATGGAATGGATTGACAAGTTCCTACTCTAGAGCACAGAGAAATATATTCAGTATCCCATGATAAGTCATAATGGAAAAAAACATGTGGGAGTACCTTGGCAGTCCAGCAGTTAAGATTCCACACTTCCACTGCAGTGGATACAGGTTCAAATCCTGGTCATGGAACTAATTCCACATGCTGCATAGTGTAGCAACAACAACAACAACAAAAAAGATTTAATAAAAGAATGTGTGTGTATATATACACATACACATATATATACACATATATGTGCATAGCTGAATCACTTTGCTGCAAAGCAGACATTCACACAACGTTGTAAATCTACTTCAGTTAAAAAGTAACATGACTGGGAAAAAAGATTGCTATATTTAATTGTATCTAAAGTTAATATCCAAAGAAAATTGCTGTAAACAAACACAGCTCACTACTTAATGGCAGGCTTGCTGAAATTCCTAAGGAGACACATACTGATGTCTGCAATTCGCCACAAAAGCAGCAAGGAAAAAGATCGACTGTTGATTGGTAAGAGGGATGGACAAATGGATAGATAGGTGACAAAGGAAGTATTGTAAAATGGTTACAAAACCAGACCCCTATATAGGCTGTCTACAAGATACCCACCTCAAACCAAGGGACACATACAGAGTGGAAGTGAAGGGCTGAAAAAAGATATTTCATGCAAATGGAGACCAAAAGAAAGCAGGATTAGCAATACTCATATCAGATAAAATAGACTGAAATAAAGGCTGTGAAATGAGAAAATGAAGGCCACTACATAATGATCAAAGGATCAATCCAAGAAGAAGATATAGCAATTATAAATATATATGCCCCCAATATAAGCACCTCAATACATAAGGCAAAAGCTAACAAGTGGGGGAATTATCAGTAAAGCAATAATAGTGGGAGACTTTACTATCCCACTCACACATATGCATAGATCAACCATGCAGAAAATTAGCAAAGAAACACAAACTTTAAATGATACAATGGAGCAGTTAGACCTAATTGATATCTATAGGACACTTCAACCCAAAACAATGAAGTTCACCTTTTTCTCAAGTGCACGTTGAACGTTCTCCAGGCTAGATCACATCCTGGGCCATAAATCTAGCCTTGGTCCAAAAAAAAAAAAAAAATGAAATCATTTCAACCATCTTTTCTGATCACAATGTGCTAAGATTAGATGTCAACTACAGGAAAAAGGAAACTATTAAAAATGCAAACATATGGAGGCTAAGCAACACACTTCTGAATAAGCAACATATAAGAGAAGAAATCAGAAGAGAAATGAAAATATGCATAGAAACAAATGAAAATGAAAACATGACAACCTGAAACCTTTGGGATTCAGAAAAGCAGTGCTAAGGGGAAAGTTCATAGAAATACAAGCTTACCTCAAGAAACAAGAGAAGCATCAAATAAATGACTGAACTGTACACTTAAAGCAGCTAGAAAAAGAAGAAATGAAGAACCCCGGGGTTAGTAGAAGGAAAGAAATAATAAAAATTAGGGCAGAAATAAGTGAAAAAGAAAGAAAGGAGACTGTAGCAAAAATCAGCAAAAGTAAAAGCTGGTTCTTTGAGAACATTAAAAAAAAAATTAGACAAACCATTAGCCCGACTCATCAAGAAAGAAAGGGAGAAGAATCAGTTCAACAAATTAGAAATGAAAATGGAAAATCACAACAGACAACACAGAAATACAAAGGATAATAAGAGACTACTATCAGCAGCTATATGACAATAAAATGGACAACTTGGAATAAATGGACACATACTTATAAAGAATAATCTTCCAAAACTGAACCAGGAAGAAATAGATAATCTCAACAGACCCATCACAAGCATGGAAAACAAAACTGTAATCAAAAATCTCCCAACAACAACAACAAAAACTTAAGCTCAGGACCAGATGGCTTACTCACCCTCATGGTTACCCTGGCTACTTGAAGAAAACAAGAAAGGGAGTACAGAACAGCATTGCTTTGGGGAAGAGGGTGAAGATAGATGGGAACAATGGCTTCAGGAGAAGGGGTGTGGGCAGAGAAGAGATATTGGCCAGGCAAGGACAAGGAAGGGGATCTTATGGGGCGGTTTCAATGGACAAGAGGAGATTGCATGGCTTCAGCTCACCTTAAGACTTCTTTTAGACCTCAGTTGACATAGGTCTTCATCTTTTCCTCCTTTCTGGAGTCTGCTCTTCCATAACTTCTCTAGAGCTTTGTGGCTTCTGAGTCACCTTATTCATTTTGAAGACTCCCAGTTGTCTGCTACAGAGCCCCTGAGCAGCCCTATGTATACCCCTCCCAAGGGGGCCACAGCTTTATGCTTTATGAGGTCCGTAAGTCACTCTCCAGCCAATAGTGGCCCTGGGTGGGCCTTGACATCATAAAGCCCAATACTGTCACCTCTAGGGGAGGATTGGGAGCAACTCAGATGATTTGCTGGGGAAAATGAAGCATTTTTAATGGCCCTTAAGAGCCCTCCAAACTCACCTGCCATCCACATCTCTCTAAGTCTACATGAAGGGCCACATGGCAGGGAGACTGTGTCTCCTCCAACCCTTGCCCCACAGCCAAAATATTCAGGCTTTCATTCTGTTCTCTCTCACATTTCACCATTATCTAGTTTTTAATATCTTGCCTAAAATCCCTCCATGATAATTAGGTTCTATTGAAGTGTCTTTGGAAATGAGAATCATTCTACCTTCCTCCTATAAGGTGGTCTTAAAGCACCTTGAAGACCATTTAATTCTGGGCCACCTACAAGAAACCTTTTCCATCCCAGTTCCTTTTCTCAGTGTTCAGGTAGCTCTCCTCAGTTTTCTAGTTTCCAGTCTGAAACCGCTGTCTTCAGGCTATGAGAATGCACTGAATACATTTGCTCTTGGTCCTCATGGAGCTGTCTTGTTTCAAGTCTAGACTCATGCTCACCTCACTAGGTGTACTACCCAATCTTGGGTTTATACAGGGTGATGGGGATGAGGCAGATAAAGGCATGCTTCAGGTTGTGCTGGATGATTCCAAGAAGGAAATGACCACCTGTGACTGATTAGTATCCCCAGGAAGGGGCGGCTCTTGCTCAGAAATGTGTGTGCCTAGTGTGGAAAGGTCTTCTCAACATGTGCCCTCACAAATCTCTTTTCTCATCTTGTTTTCCTGTTCGCACCTCCATTGGAGCTTACCTAACAGTTGATACCATGGTGGAATTCATTTCCATGAAGAGCTACCACAAGCTTCCCGCTTCCTGGAGGAAACACTGAGTAATCAGGTCTCCCCATCTAGTTCCCAAGGTCTGTCGTTGAGATGGTAGACTTTGGAGGGAAGGGGAATAAGTTGTGGGCTTCATCTCAGTCCTTGTGTTCCTAATTGACAAGCAGGGTCAGCCAACTTGATGCGTGCACCTGGGTACAGTTTTTTGTCTTAGTGGGACTTCTTGGGTTTCTTGTGAAGTTCTCACTTCCTGGTGTCCACTGGTTGCTTATTCACCCTGGATGCATCACACTGCTTAAAATTTTAAGAGGTAAAAGAAAGCACACCATGAACAAACCCAAAAGATGACTTTAAAATTTTTAGAACAAGGAACCTAAAAAATGATAGAAAAATGTGAAAAAGACACAAGCCATCAGTTTCTAAGAAAGATGTAGTACTGGCCATGCACTTTGTTAAGAGATGTTTAAAAGACACAAGCAGCCATTTGACCAGAAAGATATGGGACTAGATCCTAACCACATTAAAAAGATATTTAATCTCACTAAGGTAAGAAAAAATCATATTAAAATACCCTTGAGAAATCAAACTGACCCAGAAGTGGCATAGATTCTAGAAATTGAAGACAGAGAAATTAAAATACTTGGAATAACTGTGTTTGGCATGCTTTAAAGTTAGAGACATGGAAATAATAAAATAGACCAATTTCATCTTACAGACATGAAAACTATAGTGTCAGATGACAGACACAGTCGATAGAATAAATGACAGATTAGACAGGGCAGCAGGAGAAAATTGTGCACTTGAAGAGGTAGCAACAGAATGTGTTCAGAATGAAGCACAGACTACACAAATATATACAAAGACAACACAGCATAGTCTATTAATTTTTGTCCCCTAAGAATGCAGCATTGGTTAAACATTTGAAAATCAATCAGTGTAATCCAACTTACTAAATAACTAAAACACAGTAGGGTCGTCTCAATAAATGCTGAAAATTATTTGATAAATTCTAATATATTTTCCTGGGTTGGAAAGATCCGCTGGAGAAGGGCATGGCAACCCACTCCAGTATTCTTGCCTGGAGAATCCCTAAGGCCAGAGGAACCTGTTGAGCTTACATTCCATGGGGTTGCAAAGAGCTGAACACAACTGGGTGACTGAACACATTCTGTATAAAAACGCTTAGCAAATTAGAAATAGAAAACTTCCTCAACGTGATGATGGTAATAAACTGTATAACTAACATCACACTACATGGTAGAACAGCACACCAGGATTCCCTGTCCCTGTCCATCATCAGCTCTTGGAGATTGCTAAAACTCATATGCACTGGGTTGGTGATGCCATCAAACCATCTCATCTTCAGTTGACCCCTTCTCTTTTGGCTTTCAATCTTTCCCAGCATCAGGGTCTTTTCAAATGAGTTAGTTCTTCCAATCAGGTTGCCAAAGTATTGGAGCTTCAGCTTCAGCGTCAGTCCTTTAATGTATGTTCAGGACTGACTTTCTTGGGATTGACTGATTTGCTATCTTTGCAGCCTAAGGGACTCTCAAGAGCTTTTTCCAACACCACAGTTCAAAAGCATTAATTCTTAGGCACTCAGCTTTCTTTATACTCCAACTCTCACATCAATACATGACTATTGGAAAAAGCATTGCTTTGACAAGTCAGCCGTTTGTTGGCAAAGTAATGTCTCTGCTCTTTGATATTCTGTCTAGGTAGGTCATATCATTTCTTTCAAGGAGCAAGCATCTTTTAATTTCATGGCTGGAGTCCCCATCTGCAGTGATTTGGCTCCCCCCACCCACCAAAAAAAAAAAAAAAGTCTGACACTGTTTCCATTGCATCCTAATCTATTTGCCATGAAGTGATGGGACTGGATGCCATGATCTTAGTCTTCTGAATGTTGAGCTTTAAGCCAACTTTTTCACTCTCCTTTTTCACTTTCATCAAGAGGTTCTTTAGTTCCTCACTTTCTGCCATAGGATGGTGTCATTTGCATATATGATATTGTTGATATTTCTCTTGACAATCTTTATTCCAGCTTGTGCTTCATCCAGCCCGGCATTTTGCATGTCCTTTGCTTATAACTTAAATAAGCGGGGTGATGAAATGCATCCTTAATGTACTCCTTTCCTGATTTGCAACCAGTCTGTTGTTCCATGTCCAGTTCTAACTGTTGCTTCTTGACCTGCATACAGATTTCTCAGGAGGAAGGTCAGGTGGTCTGGTATTCCTATCTCAGAATTTTCCACAGCTTATTGTGACCCACACAGTCAAAGGCTTTGACAGTCAATAAAGCAGAAATAGATGTTTTTCTGGAACTCTCCTGCTTTTTTGATGACCCAGTGGATGTTGGCAACTTGATCTCTGGTTCCTCTGCTTATTCTAAATCCAACTTGAGCATCTGGAAGTTCACAGTTCATGTATTGTTGAAGCCTGGCGTGGAGAATGTTAAGCATTACTTTACTAGTGTGTGAGATGAGTGCAATTGTGTGATCGTTTGAGCATTCTCTGGCATTACCTTCCTTTGGGATTGGAATGAAAACTGACATTTTCCAGTCCTGTGACCACTGCTGAGTTTTCCAAATTTGCTGGCATACTGAGTGCAGCATTTTCACAGCATCATCTCTTAGGATTTGAAATAGCTCAACTGGAATTCCATCACCTCCACTAGCTTTGTTGATAGTGATGCTTCCTGAGGCCCACTTGACTTCGCATTCCAGGATGTCTGGTTCTAGGTGAGTGATCACACCATCCTGGTTATCTGCATCATGAAGATCTTTTTTGTATAGTTCTTCTGTATACCGTTGCCATCACTTTTTAGTATCTTTTGCTTCTCTTAGGTCCATACCATTTCTGCCCATTATTGTGCCCATCTTTACATGAAATGCTCCCTTGGTATCTCTAATGTCTTGAATTTATTTGTCACTTCCAATGTATAATCATAAGGGGTTTGATTTAGTTCATACCTGAATCGTCTCGTCGTTTTCCCTTGTTTCTTCAATTTAAGTTAGAAGTCAGCAATAAGGTGTCCAGTGCATAGATATTTACAATTGTTATGTCTTCCTCTTGGATTAATCCTTTGATCATAATGTAGTGTTTTCCCTTATTTTTATAGTATTCTTATTTTAAGCTCTGTCTGAAATGAGGATTGCTGTTCCAGCTTTCCTTTGCTTTCCATTTGCATAGAATATATTTTTACATCCTCTCACTTTCAGTCTATATGTGTCTTTGCATCTGAAGTGGGTTTCTGGTAAACAGCATATATATATATATATATATATATATTGTTTTTGTATCCATTCAGCCAGTCTGTGTGTTCTGGTTAGAACATTTAACCTGTTTACATACAAAGTAATTATCAACTTATCAAAGGTATTTTTCACAAAAATAGAACAAATAATTTCACAATTTGTATGGAAATACAAAACAAACAAACAAACAAACAAACAAAAAAACTCGGATAGCCAAAGCAATATTGAGAAAGAAGAATGGGACTGGAGGAATCAACCTGCCTGACTTCAGGCTATACTACAAAGCTACAGCCATCAAGATAGTATGTTACTGGCACAAAGACAGAAGTGTGTATCAATGGAGCAAAGTAGAAAGCCCAGAGATAAATCCACACACCTATGGACACCTTATCTTTGACAAAGGATGCAAGAATATGCAATGGAGAATAAACAGACCTCTTTAACAAGTGGTGCTGGAAAAATTGGCCTACCAAGTGTAAAATAATGACTCTAGAACACTTTCTAATGATACACAAAAATAAACTAAAAGTGAATTAAAGATAAAAATGAAAGATCAGGAACTATAAAATTTCTGGAGGGAAATATAGGCAGAACATACTCTGACATAAATCACAGCAGGACCCTCTATGGCCCACATGCCAGAATAATGTAAACAAAAGCAAAAATAAACAAGTGGGAAGTAATTAAACTTAAAAGCCTCTGCACAATGAGGGAAACGATAAGGAAGGTGAAAATATAGCCATCAGAATGGGAGAGAATGATAGCAAAGGAAGCAACTGACAAAGAGTGAAACTCAAAAATATACAAGCAGCTCATGCAGCTCAATACCAGAAAAATAAATGACCCAATCAAAATATGGGCCAAAGAACTAAACAGACATTTCTCCAAAGAAGACATACAGATGGCTAACAAACACATGAAAAGCTGCTCAACATCACTCATTATCAGAGAAATGCAAATCAAGCCACAATGACATACCATCTCATGCCTGTCAGAATGGCTGCTATCCAAGAGTCTATGAACAATAAATGCTGAAGAGGCTGCAGAGAAAAGGGAACCCTCTTACAGTGTTGGTGGGAATGCACATTGGTACAGCCAGTATGGAGAACACTGTGAAGATTCCTTTAAGAGCCGGAAGTAGAACTGTCATACGACCCAGCAATCCCACTCCTGGGCATACACACTGAGGAATCCAGAATTGAAAGAGACACATCTATGCCAATGTTCATCGCAGCACTGTTTCCACTAGTTAGGACATGGAAGCAACGTAGATGTCCATGAGCAGACGAATGGATAGGAAAGTGCTGGTACATATACAGAATGGATTACTTAGCTATTATAAAGAATGCATTTGAATCAGTTCTAATGAGGTGGATGAAACTGAGACTATTATACAGAGTGAAGTAAGTCAGAAAGAAAAACAGCCATACAGTATATTAACGCATATATATGGAATTTAGAAAGATGGTAATGATGACCCTATATGCGAGACAGCACAAGAGACACAGATATAAATAGCATACTTTTGGACTCTGTGGGAGAAGCTAGGGGTGGGATGATTTGAGAGAATAGCATCGAAGCATGTATATTACCATATGTGAAATAGATCACCAGTCCAGGTTTGATGCATGAGACAGGGCACCCAGGGCCAGTGCACTGGGATGACCCTGAGAAATGAGATGGGGAGGGAGCTGGGAGCAGGGCTCAGCACTAGGGAACCATATACACCCGTGGGGATTCATGTCAATGTATGGCAACAACCACGAAAATATTGTAAAGTAATTAGCCTCCAATTAAAATAAATAAATTAATTGATAAAAGCATCTAGAGTAGAGGTTAGGCAAAATACAATATTAAAAATACAAAAGACAATCAATCACAAAAATTATTTAAAAATATGAAATTTGCTTGAAAAAGTAGGATCTTTTATTGTAAGGTAATAGTAGGTCATAAAATTGAAAATTAAAGCAGTAATAAAGAACTTAAAAATTAAAAAAAGATTAAAAGGTTGATAATAGTAAAACTATATCTAGGAATTTTTCTGGAGCTGTTGTGGGCAATATGGGGTCAGTTCAGTTTCAGATAATTCCTTGTTCCAGCTTGTACTTCTCAAGATCTATAAGCCCCTTCCAATGCTTAGTCAATATTAACTACAGGGTTTTAATCTGCTGCAACTCTCACTCCCAGAGCAGTTCCCTCTTCTTTGTTTATTTCGGCTTTCTCTGTTTGCAAGTCTCTTCAGTGTCTAATTTCCACCCTGACATAAGGTTGCAAAGGTGGTCACTTATTTAGGCTCGCTTGTTCAGTTGTGTCGTGGAGAGGGAGGAACACTGCAAACAAATATGGCAGGCATGTGTGGGACAGGGAGTGCTCGTAGTGTATGGACCACACAGGGTTTTCTGAAGCTCATGGGGGCGTGTGCTTTCTGGGTCTACACTGCTCAGATTCCAGGTTGCTCTGCAGGGTACTGTCCAAAATGGGCCCTGCATTTCCTGCACTTCCCAGGTTCAAGTTGCTCAGGTTCAGGTTTTTGGGTACACCACAAAGGCACAGACTCAGTTGCACGTGCATTTTGTTCCTTTCCCAGGTCCCAGCAGCTCAGGTGACCAGGGGCTTGGTGAGTACACTGTCCCAAGTGGGCTGTGCATCTTAATCACCTCCTGGGTGCAGACCACTCAGTTTACTGGGTGCGCCGTGAGAGCACCATCTCAGGTGTGTCATGTGTCTCCTCTGGGGAGCTGATCTCAAGCTATGACCCTCCTGGCAGATGTCAACAGTCCAGGACTCCAGGAAGACATGGTTAGCAACTGGTAGCCTGCTCACAGTTTGGTGGAGGATGCCGGTCTCTGGGGCTGAGACTTCCCCTTACCTTCTGGCTCTGGCTGTCACACACGTGCCTCTCTGCCTCTTGTTGGGAGAGGGGCCTATAGGCAGTTGGCTAGTTCTCCTTTGGTATTTGTTCAATCTTTTGTTCTCCTTTCGAAGAGAATGAGCTGCCTTCCTGGGTGCATGGTGTCCTCCACCAGCATTCAGAAATTGTTTTTTGGAAGTTGCTCAGTGTTCAGATGATCTTTTGATGAAATTGTCAGGGAGAATGTGGTCTCCCAGTTCTATTCCTCTGCCACCTTGAGACTGCCCCCCCTGGGTCTTGTTTATGTATCCATTCAGCCAGTCTGGGTCTTTTGGTTGGAACATTTAATCCATGTATATTTAGAGTAATTATTGATATATATGTTCCTATTGCCATTTTCTTAATTGCTTGGTGTTGATTTTGTAGATCATTTTTCTTCTCTTGTATTTCTTGACTGTATAAGTCCCTTTAACATTTGTTGTAAAGCTGGTTTTGTGGTAATGAATTCTCTTACCTGTTGCTCATCTGAAAAGCTTTTGATTTCTTCATCAATTCTGAAGGAGACCCTTGCCAGGTACAGTAATCTTTGTTGTAGATTTTTCTCTTTCATTGCTTTATATATATCCTGCCATTCCCTTCTGGCCTGCAGAGTTTCTGTTGAAAGATCAGCTGTTAAACATATGGGGTTTCTGCTGTATGTAACTTGTGGCTTTTAACTTGCTACTTTTAATATTCTTTCTTTGTGTTTACTCTTTCTTTGTTTGATTAGTATGTATCTTGGCATGTTTCTCCTTGGGTTTAACCTGAATGTGACTGTTTGCACCTTTTGGGCTTGATTGACTATTTCCTTTTCCATGTTGGGAATTTTTCAACTATAATCTCCTCAAAAATTTTCTCATTCCCTTTCTTTTTCTCTCTACTTCTCGGGCCCCTATGATTACAATATTGGTGCATTTAATATTGTTTAAGAGGTCTCTGAGACTATCTTCAGTTCTTTTCATTCTTTTTACTTTATTCTGCTCTTCAGCAGTTGTTTCCACCATTTTATCTTTCAACTCACTGATCTGTATTCTGCTTCAGATATCCTGCTATTGATTCCTTCTAGAGTGTTTTTTTTTTATTTCAGTAATTGTGTTGTTTGACTCTGTATGTTTATTCTTTAATTTTTCTAGATCTCTGTTAATTGATTCTTGCATTTTCTCCATGCCGTTTTCAGGGTTTTGTTCATCGTTACTATCATTATTCTGAATTCTTTTCAGGCAGTTTGCCTGTTTCCTCTTCATTAAGTTCAACTTTTGTGTTTCTAGTTTGTTCTTTTATTTGTGCAGCATTTCTGTGCTACTTCTTCATTTTCCTAGGCTTATTGTGTTTGAGGTCTCCGTTTCCCAGCCTTCAAATTTAAGTTGTTTCTTCCTTTTAGTTTCTGCCCTCCTAAGTTTGGTCCAGTGGTTTGTGTAAGCTTTGAATTGGGTGAGATTTGTGCTGAGTTTTTTTTTTTTTTCCCTTCTCATGTGCAGGGCTGAGTGAGGTGGTAATCCTGTCTGTTGATGATTGGGTTTCTTTTTTTGTCTTATTTGCTGTTTGGATGAGGTGTCCTTCACTGGGTGTGACTGGTGGTTGGGTGATGCCAGGTCTTGTATTCAAGTGGTTTACTTAGTGTGAATGAGTTCTCACTATTTGATACTCCCTAGAGTTAGGAGTTCTCTGGTTGTATAGGGTATTGGAGTCAGTGCTCCCACTCCAACGGCTCAGGGCTGAATCACTGGCCAGGAATATTGTTACAACAGGCAGTTTGTTATGGCATTAAGTTAGATTAAAATAAATATCCAAAAAAAAAAAAAGAGAGAGAAACAGAATATGAACCCCAGACTAATGGCAGTTAAACTGTCAGGCAAATAATAATTAAAATAATGGAATATACACATATATTCCAATACATGGGAATATATACATATATATCAGCAAAATCAAAACAGTCCAACAAAAATAATGTACAATAGACTGACCTAGCAAACAAAGGAAACCAAAAATTATATCTGCTGGGAGCCAGCACACGAGATCCCACCCATGACAAGGTCATGAGGAGAAGACTTGACATGCAAGGCAAATCAGGACTTCAGGGATTTTGAAAATCTTCCCCGGCACTCACCTTAAAGATGATATCTGTCTTTCTGATGCTTGCTATATTAGACTACTCCCTAATTTCTGTGACACAGGTAGAAGGCCTTCCCTGATCTCTTTCCAAACAAATCAACTTAGAACTTTAATCAATATGTCCCCTGGATGGAGGTATCCGATAAGATTATCCAGGATGAATGAAGAGTTTCAATTTAGACCCCTTTGCTGGCATTCTAGTCTGCTTGCCAAAAGAGTACTAGTGCACATGACTGCTCACAACACCTTAATCATAAACAGCATAAAGAACCTCATCACACAGAAGGCCTTAATAGGCACAGAGCCCTTCCGGGGTGAGGAAGCCCCATTAGAGAACACAAAATATATTATTCTAAAAGTGGTTATTGTGTCAACGCCTGCTTGCTGTGTTTTTGCTCTTAATGTGCTGAGGTTGTGCAGTGGAAACTTTTGTTAATATAGCTAAAGATTTAGAAAAATAAGAGTTTAGCCCTAGTGTGGAACCAATAATAGTCAATTTTAACCAGGAATGCTAAACAGGGGCTGTCTCACCAGAGCTGCAGAGTCTTTGTGTGGTAAACCTTTTAGATAAATTTAACCGATAACTTCTGCAAAAAGGACTGACCTTTGTGTTAACAGGATTGTATATCTACTATGTTGCAACCTGCTGTACCATGAAACTGCAACTTTTCTGTTTTCTGTTAAGCTCAAGGCAAAATGGAACAATAGAGAATAGATTACGGAAAACAGCTTTGCATTCATCTAGGTCATAAAATGTCAATAGGCCCCAAGGCCAGAAGATAATGTACAAAAATCCACTATGGAAAAAGACTCTCATAAACAAAGAAAGTATGCAGAAAAACATCCTGGTTTCATAAAGGGCAAACTGACGTAATGTTAAACTAACTCTATGCTTATCTTTCACCTCCCCTTAGAAATGTACTAACTTAAGATATAAAAGCTATGGTGAAAAATAAAGCGCTGCCAGACCCTGCTGCACACCCCAGTCTTATCTCTCTCCTTCTCTCTCTCTCTCTCGCTGATGCCGTTCATCCTGAGGGTACCCCTGGATCCTGCTGAGGCTGGACCCCAGCATATATCTATGAGTTAAAAATAAAGGTAACTAAAGCACAAACTGGAAAACAAAACTAAAGCAGCGTACCAAGTGGGGATGAAACCAATGAAGATAAAACTAACAAAATGTTGAGAGGAAAGGAAAGAAAGAAAAGAAAGAAATAATAGATATGCAGAGTTAAATAGAGATAGATGAACAAGATTTGCAAACATTAAAGTTAAACTGCAATGGGACAAGAACAGTGGAAAGGCAAACCATGGAATAAATGTAGAAAAATATGTTTTAAAAATTAAAAATTAAAACAATAAAAAATTGAAAAGAATAAAACAGTCACAAATAATGGGAAAAAAGGAAAACTCCAAAGAACTGCAAAAGCCCAACATAGAAGGCAGAGGTTTATAACAAGACTAATAAGTGTGACTGAATATACACATATACATATACACCCATAAGCAAAATCAAAACACTCCAGTCCAATAGTGAAGAAAGGAAAGCAAAAATTATATATACCAGGGCAGAACCACCTGAATCACAAACTTGAAAACAAAACTAGAGCAAGGTGCCAATTGGAGAATAAAGCATTGAAAATAAATCTAACAAATATGTGGAGACGAAAGGAAAGAAAGGAAAAAACACACATTCAAAATTAAATAGAGGTATATAAAGAAGATTTATTTACATTAAAGAGTAACTGAACAGGGAAAAGAACAGTAGGAAAAGTAAACAAAGAATAAGTGAAGAAAAAAATAATAGGTTTAAAAATGAAAAAAAAAATAAAATTAGAAAGAGAGATGTTTTTTTAAAGGAAAACTCCACAGAATTGCAAAAGCTGAACGTAGAGACAGAGGTTTATAACAACAATAAAAATGTGACTGTGGGGGAAAAAAAGCTCAAAAGCTTAATTAGATTTCATAGTGCCAATAAAATTGGCAACTACAACGGGGGGGTGGGGGCAGGAAGGAAAGAAAAACAAAAAACAGAATTGAAAAGAATCTACAGAGCACGCCAAAACATGAGAATAATACATGTTTTTCTTGAGTCACTGCTAACAGAGTCCTTTCCCTCGCTGGAAGTCACAGTCCACCTCACCTCCCTAGGATGCCCTCCAAAACTGTGCTGATCTCTGGACCTGATTTGGGGGTTGCTCAGATTCTAATCTGGTACTACTCCTATATGTTCTTCCCTCCAATGTTCACAGCTATCAGAACTAGGGCATTTTCTTTTGTGGGAGATCAGTCAATGTCCTTTTATATATTCCATAGACACAAAGTCTGCCTAGTTGATCATATGGATTTAATCTGCAGCTTGTACAGGTGGTAGGAAGGTTTTGGGTCTTCTTCGTTAGCAACACTGCCCCTGGGTTTCCATTGTGGTTTTATTTCCACCTCTACATGTGGATCATCCACTGGGGTTTGTGCTTGAGGCTTCCCTGGAGGACTTGGGTTTGCCCCTGTGAGGCCAGATTTGGAGGTGCAACTGCTTAGGTCACAGGGTTTCTGGCAGCACCAGGTACTCAGGGGAGTTGGTGGCTAGGGCAGCAGGAAATATAGTGCTCTAGAAGGGTATGTCAACCAGTATTGGCCAATACGCACCAGGATTCTTGTATGTAGAAGCCCCCTCCCTGAGAGAGAAGCCTGGCAGGCCACAGTCTACAGTGTCGCAAAGAGTCGGACACTACCTAAGTGACCATGTACACATAGACACAAGATGATTTGGCCTCTGGCAGCTCTTCCCCAGTAAGAGTTGAGCATGAAAGTGGCTCAGTTTCTTGACTTATGGGGACCCTGGTGGCGCCAAGTGTGCAGGGACATGGACTGCCTCTGCCACAGGAGTTTTGTCCCTACCAGAGCCCTTTTCCCAGCATCTTGTAGCTGGCAATCAGGAGGCCTCTTTCACCACTCTTTCTCCATAGCTCCACTCTTTTTCAGGCACTTAGAGGGCTCCCTTGCCTGGGGTACTTCTCTGGTGTTTGGAGCATCAGGCACATAGAGGGGCCCCCTGGGTGGGGTCCTACTCTGTAGAACGGTGAGTCAGGCACTTGATGGGCCAGCCTCTCTATTGTTCAGCTGCCTATGCTGCTGGGTGCGGAGAGGGAGGCTATGGTGATGACTCCACCCACTACGATTGACTCAGCAGTATCCCCTTGCTTCCATGGTGCCTGGTGTTCCTCCACAGGCATTTCCCACCCTGATCTCCTCCCTCACATCCTATCAGTCCGTCTCTCTGCAGTCAACAGCAGCCCTCGCCCTGGGGCTGCTCCACAATCCCCAAACTCCAACTCCCAACTGCTTTGCCTTCTAGGGGACCTGTGTCCCTGTCTGGAGTGTGTGTGACTGTGGCAAGGACTGTCTGATTCGCATTCCATTTAGGCCACCACAGATCAGTTGTTTCACTCTCAGCCTAAAATATTTCTCCTCTGATCCAGACAGTTGCTCCCATGTGGGGATCGGACACCGACTTCAGTTCTCCCACCCACCGAGGGCAGGTCCAGGCCTATTAACACTCCTGTTTTTCCCCCTAGTTCTTTCATCCTAACAAATTTTGTGGTTCTATATATTC